>BQNB010081972.1:0-29467 GCA_026074375.1 Tanacetum coccineum
AAAAAATAAACCAATGAATATAAAAGTTTCACCACTCAATGGTAAAGAAAGTACCTGCTTGGCAAGGTTGCAAGCATGGTCAGGTGAGTTAAGGATTTCATAATAAAACACTGAGAAGTTAAGTGCAAGTCCAAGCCTGATTTCGAGGGAGATAAGTTTGGGGGAAGAAGAAGAAGACTTGGTCTCGAGTTCTGAAATCAGAGTGGGATTGCCACTCAATTGATTATCATGATACAGAGGGAGATTTTTGGTTTTATCAAGATTGAGCAAGTTCTTAATAATATCTTCCTCCGGATCAAAGATATCATCATTAACTTCCGGTGAAGTTAAATTGGTATGAGAAGAGACAAGAGAAGTGGGATTGCCACTTGGATGATTTGTTGCAAACAAATCTTCACGAATATCCTCATGTGAAACATTGTAGACATCAATCATGTTGATTGATTCTTGATGAGGTTCGTTTGAATAGCTTGAAGTGTCATTTCTCATGTTCAAGATTAGTCTTTATTACCGTCACGAAGAATCATTTCTTCTCCATGAACGTCAATCAAAGCACGAGCGGTTCGTAAGAATGGTCTTCCCAAAATGAGGGGGACACGTGGATCGCTCTCATAATCAACAATGACAAAATCAGCGGGGAGTATGAACTTTCCAACCGGAACAAAGACATCTCTTGCAATACCTTTTGGAGTGCAAATATCACGATTACCAAGTTCAAGAGTCATTTGGGTAGAAATAAGCTCGGGTAATCCTAACTCTTTCCACACCGAGAGTGGCATCAAGTTGATGCTAGCACCTAGATCGGCTAGGGCCTTGCACTTGAGCTCATTAAAACTACATGGAATGAGAAATATCCCAGGGTCACCTAGCTTTTCGGGAAGCTTCTTTAGGATAACCGCTGAGCAATTTTCACTAACGGGTGTATTTGCCAATTCTATAAGCTTCTCCTTATTGGAAAGGAGACTCTTAAGCATCTTTTGATATTTTGGGATAAGAATTAATGCATCGGCAAGAGTGATGTTGATATGAAGCTGTTTAAACATTTGCCAGAATTTGTGAATTTGAACATCATCCTTTTCTTTTTGTTTCTCTTGGTTCATTCTAGACGGATAAGGGATATTCGGGTGACGAGGATCCCTTTGATGAATCACAAAATTTCTTTGTTTAGCTTTTTGGACTAGAGGAGGTGGGACCTTAATGGTAAACTCACCATGTTCCGGGTCCGTGAAAGTCTCCTCTACACGTTCATCCTCCTCCGGATTAATGAATGGAGGAGGGATAGGAACGGAAGGTTCATCAAGAACAAGACCACTTCGAGTGGTAATGGCTTTCAATTCACCTTTTGGGTTAGCAACGGTGTTGCTAGGGAGAGATCCCGTACCCGATGAAGAAGCGGTATTCATTTTGATAAAGTTACCTAGCATACTTTCAAGCCTTTGATTCGAAGTAGCCAAGTTGTTCATTTGAGTTTGCATTGAATTGATCTTGTTTTCATTAATCCTGATGTAGTTTGTTAATTCTTGCGGTAAAGCAACCGGAGGTTGGGTATTAGGGGCTTGATAATTTTGAACCTGATTCTGATTATGATTAGCACCCTGGAAAAACTGATTTCTACCCTGATTGTTACTTTGGTTGTTTCCATGATTCCGGTTTTGGTAAGGCTGGACCTGGTTGTTTTGATTTTGACTGCTTCGGTTTTGATTTTGATTCACATTAAACCCTGGTGGTCCGAGATAATTGTCCGAACGATAGCTAAGCAGATTGCGGTTACCTTGAGGTTGGTAGGAATTACCACCTTGATTGTAGGCTCCCACAGCATATACGTTCTGATTTTGGCCAACGGTGGCTGGACAATCATTGTAAGAATGAGGACCACCACAAGTCTCGCAACTCGGTGTTACGACATTAACTTGTTGGTTTGTTTGGAGCATTCTTGTTAAGTTCCTATTCATTTCTTCCATTTGAAGCTTAAGGGACGCTATTTCTGGATTAGAAGAAGTGATAGAACTCGATGACTCATTCCGTTGAGCGGAAGTATCCCAATCATTGTGATGGGTGGTCATATTTTCGATGAGATCATAACACTCTTCGGGGCGCCTTTTCATAAAGGTCCCGCCGGCAGCTGCATTGATGGTATCACGATGCCTTAATGTTAGTCCGTTATAGAAGGTATCTATTTGAGTCACGGGTAACATGTTGTGGTTAGGACATCGATCAATTGAAAGCTTATAACGTTCCCAAGCTTCGAATAACGACTCATCGGGTCTTTGACGGAAATTCGTAATATCATTTCTCAACTTGGTCACCATAAAGGGTGGGAAGTATTTTCCGAGAAATATTTTTGCCATTTGGTCAAAAGAGTTGATAGAATTCCTTGGCAAACGATCAAACCATTCGGCAGTGGCACGATCGGTTCAAGAAGGTAAGGAAAAGAGAAGAGATGTAGACGAACGGGAGTCATCGGAGACCCCTAATTTACTTTCATGCTTTGGGTGACATGCCAACAAAAAATTTGTCTCGTGATGCTTGTTGGCATCATCACCCATGTCCGCAAAAATGGACACGGATTTTTGAACTTGTTGATTCATGGCATTCTTAAGTCCAAATGCCGTTGCTTTTGAATTGCAAGCGGGAAGCATTGGTCTCCTCGACCATCTAAAAGAAG
Organism: Tanacetum coccineum; assembly: GCA_026074375.1. NCBI lineage: Eukaryota > Viridiplantae > Streptophyta > Magnoliopsida > Asterales > Asteraceae > Tanacetum > Tanacetum coccineum. The sequence goes on from BQNB010081972.1 coordinate 2,666, forward strand.
TTCGCACAACTCCTCCATAGTTTAGAGGTCGGGAACTGGTAAACCACCTCCTCCGGCGGGAGGTGGTCCGGCACCAACGGCTCCATTAGCGGCCATGTCAAAGGTTTCTTCCAAAATTAAAAAGTTTTCAACAAACTACCGGTGGGCTTTGTTGTTGAGGGACGATTTTTGATTTCGAGATTGAGATGATGTGCGCATGCCTAAACACTAGTTTAAAAATAGAACAATTTTACACTAATTTTTTTTTTTGGTTTTTCAACAATTTTTCACAATCTATTTTAATTACGGGCAACGAGATAAGACACTTAAACCTAATAATCAACAAGCTTCACGGTAGCTCTTTAAAAGAATTAACTTTTAAAGGTGAGCCGTTACTCGCTGTGACACAAAAGGCAAGTTTTTTTAAATTTTGGGTGGGGAACTTAATTAATGGATAATACTTCAGTTGAAAAGTATTATATCGTTGGTGTTCTGTTTACCAACATGTGATTTTTTTTATTTCTTTTTAAAGACAATTTTTTTATATTTTTGATTTTTTCTTGAATTTTTTTTTGGTTTTTATATAAACTAATAAAAGAAAAGGAAAAATATTTTTGTATTTTTGTTTTTTTTATATAAAGAAAATAACTCCACAAGGAAGGATCTTCAAAGCACTAATTGTCAAACTTCGAAACGACAAACGCTTATACACTCCTCCCCGGCAGCGGCGCCAAAAATTGATTAGTTTTTAAACTACACCTTTATATATATAATAAAATATATATATAATAAGGATAATAAAAAAAAAATCAATAGAATCCGAGTAGTGAAAGCTATTCCCGAGTCGTAGTCCCAACGAGGAGTGAATTGGAAAGTCGAGAGTCGGTTTGATATTTGATGTTTGAATGAAAAAGATTTGGATTTAGTTTTTCTATTTAGAATGCAAAAACAAAACAATAACGGAATAACTTAAAAAAATGAAAAGATAGAATGATTAAATCCTAAAACGTGGACGGGAAAGTAAAAACACGAGTAAAAAAACTAATTTATCAAAAATTTAACCCTAAATGATATATTTTTTATATATATATTTTTAAAAAAGCTCAAATAATCTCTACACAAAAGGAAATAAGCTCAAATTATCTAAGACTAACCTAATAAGCTAAATGGAATACAAAATAAGCAAATTCAACAAGCAAATAAGCTAAATTAAGCAAGAGAAACTCAGCAGTACTAACTTAGAGTTTGTACTGCTAGCTTAGAGTTAAACACGATGAAATAAGAAATAAGCAAATAAGCTAAAACAGATATTTAACTACCCTTAATAAGCATTCAGGCATAAAAATAAGCAACTAGGATAAGCTAGAATGGCAAATAAGCTAAAAACTAATAAACACTTAAAATTACTTTGAAAAGGCAAATAAGCTTAAATAAGCTCTAAACTAAAGACAATAAGCTAAAATGGGCTTAATATACTCTAAAAAGCTAAGCTAATCCTAAATAAGCAAAAACAATAAGCTAATAAGCTTCAATAAGCAAAAATGCTTCAGCAGTACTAACGAAATACACTACCAGTACTAACTAAGAGTTAGTACTGCTAGCTTTAGGTTAGTGCTGCTAGCTTTAGGGTTAGTACTGCTAGCAAAAATCCAAAAGGGACTTTTCTAGCTTAAAAATAAGCTATCAAACAGATCCTTATGGCTTCTAACCTTAAAACAGATTAAGCTTATACTTAAAAGAACAAATACCAACAATCAAAAATCATTTTGAAATTCACAATAAGCCAGAATAAGCACATGAAAAAGCAATTTGTTCATTTTTCAACACTTAGCAATTTTTAATAAAAAGTGACAAAATGAAAAGCAAACTACTAAACACTTACACTACTTAAATTAGACACTTAAACATGCATGAAGAACACAAAAATAAGCAGCTAGACAAACCTTAATCAAATAAGCTATTTTAATCGAACAGTACTACTCATAAACTAACAGCACTAACTAAGAAATACTACCAGTACTAACTAAATACACTACCAGTACTAACTAAGTACACTACCATTACTAACTAAGAAATTTGAACAAATCACTTTTAAACTAAAGACTAAGCAAAATAAGCACTAAACGTCATAACAAAGCATAAATAAGCAAATATAACAATAAATAAGCACAATTCCATGGCAAATAAGCAGAAAAATAAGCAAGTAAGAGATAAGCAGTTTAAGAGCATATATATAAAGGAAGATTCAGAAAGCAAACTAAAATAAAGGGACATGTATACATTAAGAGTAAGAATAAGCAGGCATAAAGTAACATAAATAAGCATAAAATATAGAATAAAAATAAGCAGTTAATATTCACTTGTACAAATTTAAGCAAAATACGAAAGGAAACTTATTGATCCCTTGCTCTAAAACAGCGGATTAAAGGACCCGAAATAAGCTTCTCTAAAAGACCTACACAGCTTATAAATTAAGCAACTCTACTGAACCAATAAAGCACTTACTTTATTTGCTTATCTCCCAAAAGCTCCAAAATGCCAATTTCCTTACTAATAAAAATTAAATGCTTAGGATAAGTTTTTGAAGGGAATAGCTTATCCAAAACACCTCTGAGTTATAAAAGCTTAGGAAGAACTTAACGATAAGACTTTAAAACTTAAGAAACTAAAACTGGAAATGGATATTTTAAAGAAAAAAAACAAACTGATATTTTCATTAACTTTTAAAAACACATTAAAAAAATACAATAAGCTGATAAAAACTAAGTTAAACATATATTAAAAAGCTAGATGCCTTCATGGGCTTACAAAGAGTCTTATATATAGATGCGAGCTAGGTCTTTGACATTTCCAATCATATCTTTGTCTTCTTCCCCTTGTGTTTCTTTGCTGAGACACAAACACAAGTGTGTTTGTTGTGAGAGTGAAACCCTAAAGCTCATTCTTAGCCGGTCCATTTTGAAGTTTGTCCCAAATGCAGATTGATCTTGGACATTGATTTCTTATCATTTTCTTTTTGCCCGAATGAGGGATAGTTGGGGATTGCCAAGGTGTTCATTTGACATGTGGGGTGTGGGGTTTCTAGTTTTAATGAGTTTTTTTTTTTGTTTTGCCAGAGTTAGAGATTAGAACAAGTACTTGGAACGTTTTGTGGCGGGGAAAAAAAAAAAGAGAAAAAGGGGTTAATGTCTATTTGTTTGATGGTGTAGGGGAAAGGTTTTGTGGAGTTGGTAAAACAAGCCCTCCAAGGTGTATGTGTATCTTTCAATAAAGGTCCTTATTGGAGGGTTCAACTTTGGGGGATTGGCAACTTTGACCCTCAAACTATTTTGAGGTTTTGCAAAGTTAGTCCCTAAAGGGACTAACGAAGTTATGGTAAAAAGGTTTTGGGCTTTTTAAAGTCTTTATTAAATATACTAATGGGCTTATCCGGCCCATTAGATGGGTTCGGGTAGGCCCATTAAATATTCTTCGGTGTCGGCTCCGGTTTTGACCGTTGACTTTGACTTTGACTTTCTTGGACATTGGCTTCAATTTGACTTTGGCTTTTCCACGCTTTTCCATTCCGTGCTCGGTTTTGTCGTTTTTGCTTTATTTTTTGTCCTTTTGTAGGATATCCGTTTACTGCACGAAATAAGTGAAAACATATAAATACAATGTATTTTTGGTATGTTTTGGGTCATTTAAGTATGATTTTAATGGTGAAAGGTATGTGTAATTACACGCATACCAAAAATCAATGACAGAAATAGCGTGAGCAAATTTCTTATTCTTGCTTTTCTCAGATTTATCAGCATAAAAGACCAGTTCATCGCTTCCTGCTCTTAATGTTAATTTTTCCTCATATAAATCAATGAGAGCTTTTGCAGTGCGAAGGAAAGGTTTGGTTTAAAATTAACCACAACAAAATCAGCAAGAAAAGTGAAACCATCAACTCTAACTACAACATCCTCGGCTATACCCATTGGGTGCGTAACGGAACAGTTAGCAAGCTCGAGTGTCATTTGGGTGGGCTTCAAAGCTTCAAACCCAAGTTGCTTGTAGATAGAATGAGGCAAAAGATTTATGCTAGCTTCGGAATCGGCTAAAGCATTAGTCCTATCAAGTTCTTGTAGAGCACATGGGATAAGAAATTTTCTAGGATCTTCGAGTTTCTCGAGAACTTTGTTCAAGATGATGGCAGAACATTCAGCATTTACGGTTATGATGGCGATTTTTTCAAGTTTCTCTTTGTTTCTCAATAAAGTGCTTAACCATTTGTTGAATTTCGGCATTTCAATGAGAGCATCTTTTAATCCAATTTCTAAACGTAGTTGTTTAAACAACTTCATAAACCTGCTCTGCTGAGCACTGGGTTTATCTTTCTCTCTCACTTTCATCCTCTTGGGATATGGAAGTTTAGGTTGATATAAATCAGGCTCTGGAGAATTAGGCTCTTGAACAGTTTTCTTAGCCTTAGGTTTCGGAATTTCAATAAAAATGGAATCATGATCCTCTGGAGGTGGGACTTGTGTGGTACTTTCTGAACTTGGTTTTTGCACTTTGTTCATTGACGTCTTCGGGTTTTGATAGGGTTCCTTTGAAGGAGTTGAAACAATGAAAGTAGGAACAAGAGGAGTCGAAGGTTCTTTACAAGTTTTACCGCTTCGGGTGGTGATAGCATTAACAAGCTCGCGAGGGTTGGTTACGGTTTGACTTGAAAGAGTACCTGAATTCAAAGACAAAGCGGTATTGGAACTTATGAATTTAGAAAGCATTTCCGTCAAATTTGTCATCTGGTTTTGTAAACCTTGGCCTTGATTTTGCATATTCCGTAACACAACATCATTAGCCTTGACATAATTCTCGAAATCGGTCTTTGAAACACCTTGCATTTGCGAAGCAGGAGCTTGGTAAACCGGGGTTTGATTAGTTGAAGGTTGGTACACTTGTCCTTGGTTGAAGTTATTTCCATGGTTTTGATTGAAATTGGTCCCTCGGTTTTGGTTGAAATTAGTTCCTCAGTTTTGGTTGAAATTATTCCCTTGATTTTGATTGAAACGGTTTTGAATGTTTTGAATCAGAGGAAAACCAGGAGGTCGGATTTGGTTTGAAACCATCGGAGGTCTAGAATTGGAATTTCCTTGATTAAAATTGGTTGCAGCAGCTTGTGAAACATACTCTTGAATGTTGTCCCGATAAACATTGCCATCGGTGGCTGGACAATTTCTATAAGAATGGGCACCTCCACAAGTTACACAACTCTGCTCGACCGCTTTTACGGTTGCGGGAGCTTGGGCTTTTTGTTTATCGATAAGCATAGTCTTCATCATATTCTTCAGTTCAGAAACTTCGGTTGTAAGAGCAGCAACATCTGGTGAAATTTCGGGAGTAGATGAATTCGAACTCACTTTGGCAACAACTGCCTTGTTTCGTGAATTACGAACCTTGGATTTACTCTCGATAATTCTCAAGCATTCACGAGGCATCTTATCCAAAAAATTTCCACCCGCAATGGAATTCAACGAATCTTGATCATTAGCATTCAAAGCACTGTAAAACGTATCCAATTGGTGTAATTCAGAAAATCCATTATGCGGGCATGCTCGAAGAAGATCATTAAATCGATCCCAAGCCTCGTAAAATGATTCGTCAAATCTTTGCTGAAATCTCGTGATTTCGTTACTAAGATTTGTCGTTTTTTAAGGAGGAAAGAATTGATTAATGAATTTTGAAACAAGATCATCTCATGTTAAAATTGATCGAGGAGGTTCTTTTTCTAGCCAAATCCGGGCTGAACCTTCAAGAGAAAATGGAAAAAGCATAAGCTTAATTAACGTGCTCGGGATATTCGGGAATCCCATTGTTGAAGTGATCTTATTGAAATAACGGATGTGAGCATGTGGATCCTCTTTATCATGTCTGAAAAACTGTTTGTTTTGAACAAGATTGATCAAACCATGCTTTTACTCAAAGTTTGCATTATTTCAGGGAATTACATTGCATCTCGTAAACCTAGGTGGGTGCTTAAATCAATTGTGGCATATTTAGTCGGTTATCAGCATCAGAACTAAGGGAGAATACATAATGGTTCTTCTAAATGTAATGGTTGAACAACCGGCCGGTGGGTTTGTTTCGTTGACGGTTTATGTTGCGGGTCTTTTTAGATCGAATAGTGCGCATGCACAGAGTAGGAAAAAGAAAATTTAAATCATTTGTTTTTTACTCTTTTTTTTTATAAACAAACTAATTAACGGATAACGAGGGATATAGACAAACTTAAATCAATTAAGCAAAATTTTACTTCACGGTTTACGCTCTTAAAAATTTTATTTTTTAAGGTGAGTCGTATTTCGGTTAATGACACAAATGGCAAGGTTTTTAAATCTATGATTCGAGTTGGGACTTTTATAATGGATAATACCTCAATTGAAGGTATTATTTGTTGATGTTCTTTTACCAACTTTGTTTATTTTTTTATTTTTTTTATGGACAATTTTTTATATTTTTGATTTTTTTAATATGATAATTATACTAAAAAGAAAAGAAAATTATTTTTTACTTTTTTTTTATTTTATATTTTTTTTATTTTTGATTTTTTAACAAAACAAAACTTTCAATAATGAAAGGGTCTTCAAATTACAATCAACAAACTTCAAACGAGAGAATCTTAATCACAAATCCCCAGCAGCGGCGCCAAAAATTGATTCGCGAGAATATAACACAAGTAAAAATATAAAATATATAATACAATGGAAAATTACCAATTTACCCTTGAGGACAAAGATAAAAAGGAAATTCTTCAAAATATAAATAATATAATATAATACGTATATTAACCGGGAAGTATGATTCCCCGTGTCGTTTCCCCAACGATTTGTGAAATTGAAACCACGTTTGATGTTCGGACAATGATTTGAATTGGCAACAAAGATTGACTTGATTATCTATTTCTACAAATTAAAATAAGCAATTGATAACAATTAAGAATGAAAACAAATAACGGGGAATTAAACTTTAACTAAAAACGCAAAACGAAAACCTAAAACGGAAGCTAAAAACCCTAAATTTTTAAAATTAAACTCCTAAATTGAATTTTTCTTTTTTTAAAGGGACTTTAATTGACTCTAAAAGTAAGTTTAAAGAAAACTAGAACTAAAACGCAGAGTTAAAATGAGCGGTTTTTTTTTTTTTTTTTATTCTTTAAAACACGAAGAAAAAAAACTGAGAACGAGAAAACGAATCCCGTTCTTTAAAAAACGAAATGTTGCAAATACGAACCCTACGAATGCAGAAATATTTTCTCTGCATGAATTTTAGGATTAGCGATAAAAGGGAAAATTTTTCTTAAAAAAGATTTAACAACTTACAATAAGTTTTGTTAAGGGTTTTTTGGGATTTTGTCTTTTTGTGTTGGCTATGTTTGTCCAAGAGTTGACTAAGGTTTGACTTTTTGTCCTTTTGCTGTAGAATCCCCGGCTTCTTGTGTGCTTTTCCATTCTCGTGTTCGTATTTGTCAATTTTGATCGTTTTTCTTTGTGATTTTTGCTTTTATCCGTACCTACACAATAAGAAAGACAAAACAAGCAATATTCAAGCATTTTATGTACATTTTTGGTCTTTTTATGGGTTATATTTGATATAAACGGATATGTGTTTTCACACATATTTTGATATGTTGTGAAAAACATATCCATTTTTTTTTATCAAAATGACCCTAGAAAAAGACCCCCAATACATATGCATAAACGGCCTGTGTATATTGCTTGTTTTGTCTTTCTTATTGTGTAGGTACGGATAAAGCAAAAATCCCAAGAAAATGGTTAAAACCGGGCAAACTCGAACACGGGAATGGAAGAGCACGCAAGAAGCCGGGAGGGAGGAAAGCTATCAAAACAAAAACCCTACTAGTAAGCCTTGGTCAATTTCTCAGTTCAACCCCAAGTCAAACACAAAAAAAGACAAAATCCAAGTTACCAAATCAGTCCTTCATGTTTAAACCAAAAATTACAAAACAAACCCTAAAATGCCCTTAGAGTCGTTATCTTTTTATTTAAATAAAAGATAACGGACCGTACCTTTTTTTTATAACAAATCAAAACTCCAACAACCGGGCCCCAAATCTTTTATAAACCTGGCCCAAACCCAATAGTCATAGAAAAATAGGCCGATTGTTAACACTTATACAACGAACCCTTCAGTTAAATTGAGGTGGGACGGAAAAGTGGTTTTACCACTGTTTCACCCATTTCTACTTTTCACCAATGGTCAAATCAAAGGGCAATTTTTAAATTTGAGGGGCAAAAAAAAAGGACAATTCAGTGTGCCCAAGTACACATGGGCAGAGTAATACATCATTAAACGCGCCCTATTGGTCTATCCTAACAAGGAATGCCACGTTGGATGATAAGGAAGCACAAGGGAATGTTGGGATTTGTACTTAAGGTACTCACAGAAGTAACACAAAGGTGTCACATCACGGATTGCCAAGCTGGCAATTCGTGTGCTTTCCTAAAAAAAAATCTAATCAAGGGTCTCAAGAGGTGTGCATCCAATGTTTGAGAGATGATTGAAGGGCCAAGATTGATTCAAGAGGAGTGGGATATGGACCTAGAAGCTTCAGAGACAGGCTGTATATAGCCACTCACTCTCACACACATACGTATTGAGTTTTAGCTTTTAGAATTTTTAACTTAATTTAGTTGTAGCTTATGCAATTTTATCTTAAAATTTAATTTTATCTTTTAGTAATTTGTAACTTTTAGTTTTTAAGGCATTGTAATCCAATTTGAGTTTTAATCAAATCCTTATTTCAGTTTTCGTAAGTTTTTTCTACTCATAAGCTGCTACTATTTCATAAGCTACTTATAAGCTCTCACAAGTCTATAAGCTTGTGATTGAGTTTAATTCAGTCCTTAATTCACTTAAATTTTAAAATCAGCTTAAAACCTTGGATTATTGGATTTAGAAGCCTATGGAAGGGAAGCTAGCCATGGATGAGCTTCCAAGTACTTTACTAGCTTATCCATAAGGATATGCTAGAGCTAGTAGATAAGCTCATTTGAGCCTTTTAGCCTTTGTTTAGCTAAGGCAGGTTGTAAGTTTCCCTTTAATCTTCCTGTTTTAAATTTCTTAGTGTAATCTAGCTTATTTTGCTTAAATGATTGCTTATTGGTGCTTAAACTAGTCTTATTTAGCTTATTGAACTTGATTTATAATCTGTTTTAGGCTTTAGTAGTATAGATCTTAGAATTTCATAATTTGTCTTAAAAATCATTAAAAATCCAAAAATAGAGTAATTTAGCTTATAGCTTATTAAACTGTCTTTTAATTTGCTTAGGTTTGCTAATTAGGTTTGCTATAAGCTGTTTATCATCTGGTTATTATGTTTTAGTCATTAGATTTTAGTTTAGCAAGTTAAAAAGGATTCTATGAAAGTTAAAGGAGTGTTTGGATTAGTGTTGTTTGACCCTTAAAAGTCAAACTGAGTTGAGTTCATTGCTTGAGTCATTTGTAAAATCACTTTAAATCAGTAGTGAAAGAGATTTTAAAGGTTAGATTTCAAAATATAAAAAGTTTAAGCTTAATTTCTTTGTTCCTACACCAGGGGAGTGTTTCCCTCTTTCTTTGATTGTTAAAATTTGATCCAAGCCTTACTAGGCTTGGATTTTGTTTGCTAGGTATTCATTTACACTCTTTGAGTGTAACTAGTGCAGGATTTACCAATTAGGTAACCTGCATATTTGTTTTGGCCTTTGGTCAATTGCATCAGCACTAGTAACCACAGTTACTACTGCTGATCTTTTCATTAGCATTTAAGCTAGTTTAAATAAGCTTTAGGTTTTAAAATTGGAGTAGCTACATATGTTTAGATATAGGACTAGTTAGGTTTTAAAGTTATTTTCACTTTTCTTGCATATTTCTTAGGTTAATTTAGCTTTAAAAGTTCCATAAAACCCCGAAAAATCCAAAAATTAGTTTGTAAACTAGTTACTTAGTTTCTAAATATAGAATTTTAGCTTATAGAAGTAGATTTTATGAACTAGATTTTTAGCTTATATCTTGTTTGTTAAGTCTCCAAAAGCTCAGGTTCTATTATAGCTTATTGTCCATTTTAGCTTAATTTGTTTTTGAGCTTTTAGGTATAGTTTCTGAGTTTGCCACTTAGAACAATACATTTAGTTAGCTTAAAGTGTTTTTAGTTTATGTTGCTTTTCAAAATTAGTTTCTTCACATTACAAGCTTTCTAGAACAGCTTTTAGTTTCAAAATTTAGCTTATAATGAGTAGTGTGCAACATTTAAGTGAATATTAGCTTTTTAGCTTTTAAAAGCCAACTTTCTGAAAATAGCTTTTTCCAAAGCTTTTTTGGGCTTAATTTTGAGATTGAGCTTATAGTCTCTTTGTTAAAGTTGCTTAAAAAGTTGTCCTTAACAACTTTTCTTCTTTAAGTTTTTTATAAAAACAAAAAAAAAGGGAAGTGGAATTCGGGGGTGAGCAAGACTCGAACCCCCGACCTCAACACCTCCCTTTATAACACACACCACACCACACTCTTACCGCTGTGCCCTTGGGTCTTTTTCAAAAGACCCTTGCATAATTTATTTCTTATACTCATTTAAGTCAAATAAGCCTACTAAGTTGTTAAAGCTTATTTCGCGGCTTATTTAATAAGTTGTGCTTATAGGTTTATTTTTCCTAGGATTTAAGTAGTGTAAGCTATTTTCTGTCATTTTTCTAGATTTTTTAGAGTTCGTTTAGTATTTTTAAACTTTTATTTTCATTTAAAACTTTAAAAAATCATAAAAAATAGAAAAATAATCAAAAAATTAAAAAAATCTTTTTTAGAAATTTTCTTTTATCCTAAAAGTTCATTGGAAAATTTAGTTTGCTTTCGTAGATTATATAGGGTCTAATTTGCAAAAGATTTTTGTTTTCTAAAGATCAGGATTCGCAACTTCTCGATTTTTCATGTTTTTTAAGGCTCATTTCAAATTCACGTCTTTTTGTTCTAGATTTCTTTTTAAAACTTACGTTTTTTAGTCAATTTAAGTCCATTTATAATAAGAAAATTTTAATTTAGGTTTAATTTTTATAAATTTTTAGGGTTTCTTTAGCTTACGTTGAGGTTCCCGTTTTGCGTTTTAGTTAAATTTTAAATTCTCGTTGTTTGTTTTCATTCTTAATTGTTATCATTTGCTTATTTAAAATTTTAGAAGTAGAAAATCAAATCAATCTTCAAACCCATTCAAATCATTGTTCGAACATCAAACGTGGTCTCAATTTCATAAATCGTTGGGGAACGACCCGCGGGGATATATACTTCCCGGTTAATATTTACGTATTTAGTTAGTTTATATGATCTTTTTTTGAGAATTTCCTTTTACCTTTGTCCTCAAGGTTAAATCTGGGTAATTTTCTCATATTTTATTTTTATACTTTCGTGTGTTAGATTCTCTTGAGTATCTTTTGGGCCGTTCTTTTGCGGGTGAATTTGTTGATTAAGATTCTTTCGTTTGAAGTTTGTTGATTGTAATTTGAAGACCCTTTCATTATTGAAAGTTTTGTTTTTGTTTAAAAATCAAAAATATAAAAAATAAAAGTAAAAAAAAATATTTTTCTTTTCTTTTTATTATAATTATCATATAAAAAATATCAAAAATATAAAAAATTATCTTTAAAAAAAATAAATAAACAAAGTTGGTAAAAGAACACCAACAAATAATACCTTCAATTGTGGTATTATCCATTAGTAAGTTCCCACTCAAATATCAAAGTTTTTTAAACTTGTCATTTGTTCATTTACGAAATAGGCTCACCTTTTAAAAAAGTAAAAATTTTTCAGAGCTACCGTGAAGTAAATTTGATTATTTGGTATAAGTTGTCTATCTTCGTTAATTTAGTTTGTTTTAAAAAAAATAAAAAAAAAATAATAATAAAAAATAAAGTAAAAAAAATTAGTTTAAATTTTCTTTTTCTAATTTGTGCATGCGCATCGGTTCTCAGACCCGCAACCGTTAACCGTCAACAACAACCCCACCGGCTGTTGTAGAAACCTTTTTTTATTTTTAGAAGAACCTTTTGTTAATCCGCCCTTATTCCGGATGGTGAATAACGGACTATGGTGGGACGCAGTTACTTCAACACCCATCGAGGGGTACGATGGATAGCAAATTTGTCAATCGTGAAATCAAATGCTAACTGATTTGAGTTAAGATGGTTTGATCAATCTTGTTTCAAAAACAAACAGTTTTTTTTCGGACATGATATAAGAGGATCCACATGCTCACATCCGATTTTGCAATGTTTGAATGCTAATGATCAAGATTCGTTGAATTCCGCTGCTCTGTGTGGGAAATTTTTTGGATAGTTGCTCTGTTGGAATGCTTGAGAAATTATCGACGAGGTAATCCAAGGTTCGTGATTCTCACGAAACAGGCAGTCGTTCCTAAGTTGAGTTCGAATTCATCTACTCCAGAATTTCACTAGACGTTGAATTGCTCTTACCACTGAAGTTCTGAAACTGAAGAATAGGATGAAGTACTTGGCTTATCGACCAAACAAAACGCCCAATCTCCCGCATCCCGTTATCTTTTTTTAAAAGCGGGTCGAGCAGAGTTGTGTAACTTGTGGCAGTCTACTCATTCTTACAGAAAATTGTCCAGCCACCGATGGCAATGTTTATCGGGACAACATTCAAGAGTACGTTTCACAAGCTGCTGCAGCTAATTTTAATCAAGGAAATACCAATTCTAGACCTTCAATGGTTTCAAACCAAATCCGACCTCCTAGTTTTCCTCCGATTCAAAACAATCAAAACCGTTACAATCAGAATCAGGGGAAACTAAATTTGAAACAAAAAACCGAGGGAGGAACCAATTTCAATCAAAACCGTGGAAGTAACTTCAACCAAGGACAAGTTTACCAACCTCCAACTAATCAACCACCAGTTTATCAAGCTCCTACTCAACAAATGCAAGGTGTTTCAAAGACTGATTTTGAGAATTATGTCAAGGCTAATGATGCTGTATTACGGAATATGCAAAATCAAGGCCAAGGTTTACAAAACCAGATGACAAATTTAACGGAAATGCTTTCTAAATTCATAAGTTCCAATACCGCTTCGTCTTCAAGTTCAGGTACTCTTCCAAGTCAAACCGTAACTAACCCTCGCGAGCATGTTAATGCTATCACCACACGAAGTGGTAAAACTTGTGAAGGACCTTCGACTCCTCTTATTCCTACATCCGTTGTTTCTACTCCTCTAAAGGAACCCGAACAAAACCCGGAGACGTCAATGGACAAAGTGCAAAAATCAGGTTCAGAAAGTACCGCACAAGTCCCACCTCCGGAGGATCATGATTCCATTTTTATTGAAATTCCGAAACCAAAGGCTAAGAAAACTGTTCAAGAGCCTAATTCTCCAGAGCCTAATTCATATCAGCCTAAACTTCCATACCCCGAGAGGATGAAAGTAAGAGAGAAAGATACACCCAGTGCTCAGCAGAGCAGGTTTATGAAGTTGTTTAAACAACTCCGTTTAGAAATTGGTTTAAAAGATGCTCTTATTGAAATGCCGAAATTCAACAAATGGTTAAGCACTTTATTGAGAAACAAAGAGAAACTTGAGGAAATTGCCATCACAACCGTAAATGCTGAATGTTCTGCCATCATCTTGAACAAAGTTCCCGAGAAACTCAAAGATCCCGGAAAATTTCTTATTCCGTGTGCTCTACAAGAACTTGATAGGACTAATGCTTTAGCCGATTCCGGAGCTAGCATAAATCTTTTGCCTCATTCTATCTACAAGCAACTTGGGCTTGGAGCTTTGAAGCCCACCCGAATGACACTCGAGCTTGCTAACCGTTCCGTTACGCACCCAATGGGCATAGCCGAGGATGTTGTAGTTAGAGTTGATGGTTTCACTTTTCTTGCTGATTTTGTTGTGGTTAATTTTGAACCAGACCCGAGAGTGCCTATTATTTTAGGGAGACCTTTCCTTCGTACCGCAAAAGCTCTCATTGATTTATATGAGGAAAAATTAACATTAAGAGTAGGAAATGATGAACTTGTCTTTTATGCTGAAAAATCTAAGAAAAGCAAGAATAAGCAATCTGCTCATGCTATTTATGTCATTGATTTTTTGAAAGATGAGCCATTTAGTGGCAGTACCACTAATCATTCTGATGCTCTTCCTCTTAGTTCTTCTCCGGTGAAGACTAGTGATAATCTTGAGGAGTTCGCCAATGAACTCACTCTTCTTAAAAAAGGAGTTCAAGAAGAAAATTTTCAAGTTTATTCAAATCCTCTTTTTGAATTTGATGATCCTCTCTTTAACGAGAAAGATGAAGATGGTGAAAACAAGAACTCCAACGTTTCAAATTCCGATGAGCCAGTTTTACTTAACACACCTTTGTCTGATAAGGTTGAGTGTTTCGATCCAAAAGACGATATTGATGAGATCAATGCTTTTCTAGCCATGGAAGTTTCTTCTAATTTTGAGGAAGGTTATTTCGATTCACAAGGAGACGTAATTTTTCTTGAGAATCTGCTTAGTGATGATACCACCCATAATCTCGCTCCTAAAGTAATTTCCAATCATGAACCAAAACAAAATGAATCCATCCATAATACTTCGATTACTTTTTCTCCAAGGAGTGATCCTCTTCAATATGAGTTCGCCGGTGAACTTATTACACTTCCTTCGAGGATTGCTAGAGAGCATGAGGAATATCTTAGTCGTATGACTTTGCTTTGTGAAATTTCAACATCCCGGTCACAGGAAAATGTTCATGCTAATCCGAGTTCAATTATCGAGTCTCTTCCCGTATCTCTTATCCCCGTTAAGGATAGTGACCCCGTTCAAGAAGAGATCAATATATTCCTTGTTCCAGATGATTTAATTCCACCAGGTGTTGAGAACGATGATTCCAAAGATGAAGATAATGAGTTACCTAACTTTGATCATCAAGACAACCCGTCATCTCCTCGTCCTCCTCTAGAACCACCGGATGTTTGCTTAAATTTTATGCCCGATACGGCCATGAAGAATGATGAAGATTTTAACCAAGGAGAAATTATTTTATCCCTAAATGTTGAAGATGTCAATTCCTTCACATTTGTCATTTGGACTTTTCTCCCATTTTTCACCTACCCCGAGGATTCTCCTGTTATTCTCTCTCTCAGGAGTGAGGACTTCGGTTTTGACCCCGGCATCTCTACTTTTCATTTTTCTCTTAAGCCAGTTCCATTTGCTCTCCCTAAGGACGAATGAATTCAGGGATCGAGTCAAGCTATGTGACTCGGTTACCAAAAACAAAGCGCTTCGTGGGAGGCACCCCATGCTTATCTATTTTCTATTTTTCTTTCTAGTTTCTAATGTGTATGAGGAGGCTTTTACTCTTCCGTTCTTTGTGTTTGTTGTTTGTGCTTGTGATTGTTTGCAGGATAGACCCAACTTTTCTAAAGACTCTCGTGTTTGGTGTTTTGTCCCGGTTCACTCGAGCTTCCTAGCCTTTGCTTGCCATTAGTTTGGGGAAATCCGATATCCTTTCATCTTATCGATTCACGTTTATCTTTGCATAATTAATAAACGGCTTAGATTTGCGTAGAGGCCCACCTTAAACATTGAGGACAATGTTTCATTTTAGTTTGGGGAGGGAATCTATCGATTTGATGTTACCTACTTATTGTTTTATTCTCACGTACCCCGTTTTCCCGCAAAAATAGCAAAAATTTCAAAATTTTTAAATTTTTAAGTTTAATTTGTAGAGAAATATAAAAAAATATAAAAAAATAAAAATAAACAAATAAGTGTTTTTGTCACAATTTTGACTTTCTTGTTGAGTAAGAATAAGAGTAAATTTTGACCCGGTCAAGCGTGTTGAGCTCTAGCTTGTTCCTTAACTTTTAGGCTAAGCGTTCACTAATTTGCGAAGAATGAAAAATGACAGAGTTAAGTATGAGTAGGATGCTAAACAAAGATTATTTGGAAATCTTAAGAGCTCATGTTTGTAACTTGTTGCTTTTTCTCTCATAAGCTCTTAACCGGATTAATATACGTGCTATTTTTGGAGATTAAACTTAAATCAACAATTTTTATGTAAAATATATAGCAAAATTTTTAGTCTTAGTTCAAATTTATACTTGAATTTTTCAAAAAGAAGCCTTCTATAAATAAATAAGTAAAAAAAAATATGATGATAAAATGATAAAAAATATAATAATAAAAGCTGTGGGTTGATAAAAGTTTACTACCTCTTGTCGGCTCACAACCGATGTGGTAGTCTTCTAAATAAAGCCCATAGTAAGAATAAAGATCCGAGACTGATAAAAGTTTGCTGCATCTTGCCGGCTCACAACCGATGTTGCAGCCTTCTAAAAGCCCGAGGATTAAAATTGCATAAATATCTAAATAGTTAAATTAAAATTAATAATTGACTTCTTTTTGTTAAATTCAAATATGCTTTTGCACTTTGACTATTCTATTTTATAAGCTATGAATATTCGGGAAACCTGAGAGTTTTTGAAACCTAAGGTCCGTGGGTCCCGATACTAGTCTTTGTGGGGTGTCAAAAGCCCGGTCACTTAGCCGTAAGGTTGGGATGTGCCGAGACGAAAGTCGCTACATGGGATGATCTCGCCTTTAAACTCATTATTCTAAGGTGGAACGTAAAGCATAGTATGTTACAAAAAGTTGATCAATAGTTGAAATTCAAGATGAGCACACTCACTTAAGATATAATAAATGTCAGGAGTAAAAAGTTCACAAGTTGCAAATATAAGTAGTGTTAGCATCCTTACTGATATTTAGCTGTGATTTTGTTTTAAGCTTGGTTTGGATAAGTGAAAAGTCGGGAACGATGAATTTATCCTATTTGGGGCATTCTCGGATTCGAAATGCATCTTGTTCTATGATCCCTAACAGTTATGAAAATAACGAAAGTTAAAATTATCTCAACGAGAAAATATAAAAAAAATAAAAAAAAATAAAAAATAAAAAATATATATATATATTTATGAAAAAGAGGTTTTAGAAAATGGGAAATAAGGGTGTTTTATAACTTGTGATCTCTTAACTTTATCCACAAAAATCTTTGCTACTTTTCAAAGGTTTAGTTTGGGGAAGTTTCGAGGTATTTGGTTATAAGGCATATAATATTGCGTGAGGACACGCAATCGTTTAGTTTGGGGAATTTTGATATGTGTGAAAACACATATCCATTTTATATCAAAATAGACCCTTAAAAGACCAAAACTGTGCATAAAAAGCTTGTATATCGCTTGTTTTGTCTTTCTTATTGTGTAGGTACAGATTAAGCAAAAATCGCAAGAAAACAGTCAAAAACCGAACAAACACGAACACGGGAACGGAAGAGCACGCAAAAAGCCAGAAGAAAGCTATCAAAGTCAAAAGTGGTCAACCTCAGTCAACCTTTGGTCAAACAAAGTCTAATCACAAAATGACAAAACCCAAAATGTTACCAAAACAGCCCTTATAATTCCCAAAATTGCAAAATTGGTCCCTAAAATAAACGGGCTAACACCTTTTATAGTTAACACCCGTTAATTATTTTACCCATAAGTCCAAGCCCAAAACCCCAAATCAAACGCACCCTTATAGTTAAAAATAAAGCGGGAAAAATGGTTTTACTGTTCACCCGTCTCTTTCCTTTAACCACGAAGGTAAAAACAAAGGGCAAACGTCAATTAAGGGCGTACAAGGGTAATTTAAGGCAAAAGAATCATAGTGGCAGGGTGAAAATGTCATCAACTAATTCTATTGGTCAATCCCCAAGAAGGAATCACACGTGGACATGAGAGGAAGCACAAAGGGAATGTTTTTTTTACTCTTGAGCTACTCACAAAAGTAACACAGATGTCATATCACGGATTGCCACGTTGGCAATCCGTGTGAGTTTAATTTTGATCTAACGGCTAAGGATTGCTTTCCAATCATTGAAGGAATGTACGGATTAGATTGAAGGGAGCGTGTAGAGAGTTTTGGGACCTAGAAGTTTCTCCTGAAGATTATAAATACAAGCCACTCCTCACACACCAGGGCATTTTTTTCTAGCTTTTAGTTTTAGTTTTTAAATTTTTTTAGCTTAAGCAATGTTTAGTTTTTAAATCCAGCTTTTGTAATTCAAACTTTGTAATCTCATATTTCAGTTTAATGTAATTCAGCTTTAATATCTTGTATTAAATTTTTGAGTTAATGAAATCTAGTTTTCCTTTAATAAATTTGTCATAAGCTCTCAACAAGCTCAAGTGTTTGTGTACTGTTTCATAAGCTTTTCTAATAAGCTCTTTACAGCTCTCTTAGTCTCTAAGCTAAGATTGAGCTCAATTAAGCTCTTTAATCTACTTAAATCAACAAATCAGACCTAATACCTATGCTTATGAATTTTGAGCTTTTGGAAGGGAAGCTAACAATGGAAGAGCTTCCAAGGAGTTTACTAGCTTATCCATAAGGATAAGCTAGAGCTAGTAGATAAGCTCATTTGAGCCTTTTAGCCTTTGTTTAGCTAAGGCAGGTTGTAAGTTTCCTTTTACTCTTCCTGTTTTAAATTTCTTAGTATAATCTAGCTTATGTTGCTTAAATAATTGCTTATTTGTGCTTAAACTTGTCTCATTTAGCTTATTGAACTTGATTTATAATCTGTTATAGGCTTTAGTAGTATAGATCTTAGATTTTTATAATTTGTCTTAAAAATCATTAAAAATCCAAAAATAGAGTAATTTAGCTTATAGCTTATTAAACTGTCTTATAACTTGCTTAGGTTTGCTAATTAGGTTTGCTATTAGCTGTTTATCATCTGGTTATTAAGTTTTAGTCATTAGATTTAAGTTTAGCTTGTTAAAATAAATCTGTCAAATGTTAAGAGGTGTTTGGATTAGTAATACTTGACCATCAAAAGTCAAAGTAACTTGGAGGTTTAGGTCCGTGGTCCCGATACTAGTTCTCTCTGGGGTGCCGTTTTATTTTTCTTGTCAAAAGCATGGTAAATCTAGACGCAAGGTTGGGATGTGCCGAGACGAAAGTCGCTACATGGGATGATCTCGCCTTCAAACTCATTATTCTTAGGTGGAACGTAAAGCATAGTATGTTGCAAAACGTTGATCCATGGTTGAAATTCATAATAGCACACTCACTTAAGATATAATAAATGTCGGGAGTAAAAATCACTCTTATTTAAAAGCTACAACACATTCTTAATCAGAAAGAGTTGAACATGAGGCAACGTCGTTGGTTGGAGTTGCTCAGTGATTACGATTGTGAGATTCGTTATCACCCAGGAAAGGCAAACGTTGTTGCTAATGCTCTAAGCAGGAAGGAGAGAGATTAACCATTAAGAGTTTGAGCCTTAGTCATGACTATTGGCTTGGATCTTCCCAAACAAATCTTGAATGCTCAGAATGAAGCACGAAAACCAGAGAACATCAAAAACGAAGATGTTGGAGGCATGTTGCTTGAAAATGCTAAGGATCCGGAGAAAGTTAGAAAGGAGAAGTTGGAAACGCATGCGGATGGAACTCTGTGCTTCAATGGCAGGAGTTGGTTACCATGTTATGGCGACTTGAGGACTGTGATTATGCACGAGTCCCACAAGTCAAAATACTCTATTCATCCGGGTTCCGACAAGATGTACCAAGATATGAAGAAGCTATATTGTTGGTACATGTGACAACCATGGTTTGAGCGGTTTAGTTTATACCTTTAGATTTTAACTTATTTCTTAGTTTGTGTGATTCTTGTGTGCTATGTGATCTTTTTGGTTGTTAAGTGGTTTATATATGTGCATGATATCATTTTAAAGGTAAATGATTATCTTATTTTATGTGCATATGAGCTGGAGTTAAGTATTCCATTTGTTCACGTGTGGTGCTAATGGAAATGAAAGACGTGTTGCATGCATTGCTACGTCAAAACTTGATTTTAAAGGTTAAGCGTTTATTGAATATGGGTGGCTTTATGGAATACCTGTCTCAATCATTTGTGATCGCGACCCGAGGTTCGCATCAAAATTTCTGGAGGTCACTTCAGAATGCTTTAGGTACTAGTCTGGATATGAGTACTGCGTACCATCCACAAACAGACGGACAAAGCGAGAGGACTATTCAAACTGTTGAGGATATGTTGCGTGCTTGTGCAATCGAATTTGGAAAGGGTTGGGTTAACCATTTGCCATTAGTTGATTTCTCATATAACAATAGCTATCATGCTAGCATCAATACCGCACCATTTGAAGCACTTTATGGTCGAAAGTGTCGTTCACTTGTTTGTTGGACCGAAGTTGGAGAAGCTCAAATCCTTGGTCCAGAACTAATTCAAGAGACGACTGAGAAAATTGTCCAAATCAAGCAAAGGATGCAAGCCGCTCGTGATCGACAAAAGAGTTACGCCAATCTGAAACGTAAAGCGATGGAATTCCAAGTCGTGGATAAAGTTATGCATAATGTTTTACCTTGGAAAGTTACTGTTCACATCAGTGAACTACATTTTTAAAACATCATTAAATAGATAGGATTTTCAATAACAAAGACGTGCTCAAAATAATCGCTAAAAAACGGAGCTATAACGAATAAAATATGACGTTTACGAGTTTTACGTTAATTTAAGTTATAAAAATAAGTTTATAACTTGTATGAACAGTAAAAATCACTATTTATCAGAGGACATGAAATGCCAAAAATGTCATATTTTGATACGTCGTCTTAATACGAAAACGTGGACATAAGAAACGCAAGAAACGGACTTGAAACGCGAAAGTTACGCCAGTTTTACTACAACGGAAATTTTAAAATAGTTTTTAACTATTAACATAATTTGTACCAAAATAATTAATGGGTGATTAAGCTTTTTAGAAATGATATATAGTATATTACCCAATGTATTTAGTGCTGTAGCAACCTAAATTAAATAGGTCACCGCGACATTTGACGTACAATTTTGCGTAGACGCATTATTCGTGATATACCTTAGATATTCGCTCATTCAAGGGTGAAGCTATTCATCAGCCCCCAACGTTTTACAGAATACTTTAGAGTTTTATAAGTTGTCTGGGGCTGATAACCAGCATTGTTTTACAAATGGACCTAAGTGTTAGTTTTACATCATGATTACTGTGTGCCCATAAGCTGAGCGATAACCCTAAAGAAAAAAAAAAAATATAAAAGAATAGTTAACCCAGTTATCAGAACTGTCATTACTGGATTGTATCGGAACTATTATGAATAGATCTATTGGATGACATCCCGTATCGAGCGTGATTAGTTATCTACTAGGCAAACGCAACATATACCCGGATGTCGAAGCACAAGAGTGATGATTGCGGGTTAGAAACATCATCGCGCAATGTGTCCCATTATCATGGTATCATCATTTATGCGTCGAGCATCAGTGTCATGGGCTCTAGCGCAGCAACGTTCATTCTACATTTATATGGATTCTCCATCTTCATTATCATACCGCTTGGGAAATCTGTGTCACTACAATATAGAATATCAAACCTATGAATCACCAACATTATTGTTGACTTTTTAAAGCATTGTTTTTTCAGAGAGTCAATACGCACGAGGTGCAAGGAGGGATTGTATATGGTGTCTTCTGAATTGGAACATCGCATTAAAGATAATTTTAGTCGCATCACATTTTGTATATCTGTTATGGGCTAGAAATCTTTTTTTTGAACAAGTGAAGCTTCGGGCTTATGTAACAAATACTATGTTAAATCCAATGTATCAGTTTTAAATGACTTTTTGGTCCTTCTATATATATCTTGTGTTATTGATCTATGAAGTAACACGCCCCGTACCCTTATTCCGCTGCGACCCAATTTGGGGGTGTTACACTGTCAAAGAATGTTCATATTAATATATTGGAGTTTATTGTTTTGATTGTATTTCTGTGTCAAACATATCTTATTATGATTCTTCTTAGTGGTATAAACTAGATTCCGCATAGTTTATATTATACACTCAAAGTTTCAATCTTAGTGCATTTGGATTTATCCAAGGATACTAAACCTTACATCAAGCTAAGGAGTTCAAGATCTGTTTATTGGGATCAACAAGTGGTATCAGAGCTGTTGTGAAGCTTTGAATAAGAAGAAACAAACAACTCATACTAGATCTAATTCTCTGTGATAAAATGGAGGCAGGAACTACTTCTACAAATCTGACTGCAAGACTCCCTATCCTCAACCCAGGAGAATATGATCTTTGGTTAATGAGGATAGAACAATACTTTCTCATGATTGATTACTCCCTCTGTGAAGTAATTCTGAATGGTAATAAAGTGCTAAAGAGAACTATTGGAGAAATTAAGCTGGAATATAAACCTACTATTGCATAAGAAAAGCAAGACAGGAGGAATGAGAGGAAAGCTAGAGGAACTCTGTTGATGGCACTCTTAGATAAGGATCAACTAAAGTTTCATTCATACAAAGATGCAAAGCTACTCATGGAAGTCATTGAGAAGAGATATGAAGGAAACAAGGAATCCAAGAAAGTTCAAAGAACTCTACTCAAGCAACAATATGAGAACTTTTTAGGATCAAGCTCAGAAACAATGGATCAAACTTTTGACAGGTTGAAAAAACTTATTAGTTAGTTGGAGATCCAAGGTGGAATTACTACACAAGAGGACATGAACTTAAAACTATTGAGAAGTCTTTCATCTGAATGGAAGACTCATGCTTTCATCTGGAGGAACAAAGAGGAAATAGAGACCATAAGTTTGGATGACTTGTACAACAACTTGAAGATATATGAACCTGAACTTGCAGGATCATCAAGTACAAGCCAAAATCTACAAAATGTGGCTTTTGTGTCCTCCAACAGCACTAATAGCAACTGCAACAGCAACACAAATAAAGAAAATAACACTGCTTATGGAGTTAGTGCGGCTCATACTCAATGTAATCCTACATCTGGAGATAACCTTAGTGATGATATGATCCGTGCTTTCCTAGCTAGTCAGCCCAACTCTCCTCAACTTGCAAGAGAGGATCTAGAACAAATTAATCCTGATGACTTAGAAGAAATGGATTTACAATGAGAAATGGCCATGCTGACAATTAGAGCTAGGAGATTAATCCAGAGGACAAGCAGGAAGTTGGATGTAAATGGTCAAAGAGTTAGGTTTGACAGGACTAAAGTGGAGTGCTACAATTGTCATAAAAATGCTCACTTTGCAAGAGAATGTAGAGCTCCTAGAAATCAAGAAAACAGAGGAAGAGAGAATAGTAGAAGAACTGTGACAGTGGAAACTCCCACTGAAAATGCCTTGGTTGCTCAAGATGGAATTGGAGGGTATGATTGGAGCTACCAAGCTAAAGAAGAGCATCCTACAAACTATGCATTAATGGCATATACATCTTCAGGAAGTTCTTCCAGTTCAGATTCTGAGGTAGATTCTTGTTCTAAATCATGTGTAAAAGCTTATGCTACTATTACTTATTATAAGAACACTATAACTTACTAAGCAGAATATATAATGCTAACTAACTTGAAACATTACTAAAGACTCTCTCAAAGAACCTTATGAAAGGTTTGTCTTCAGATTACAAAAAGTCTCAATTTAATTTAGTATCTTATAAAGCAGGTTTAGAATCAGTAGAAGCTAGACTAGCTCACTATAAGAAAAATGAGGCTGTGTTTGAAGAGAGCATTAATGTTTTAAACCTTGAAGTTAAACTAAGAGATAATGCTTTAGTTGAAAACAAAAAGAAATTGGAAAAAGCAGAAAAAGAGAGAGATGAGTTAAAACTAACATTAGAGAAGTTTCAAAATTCATCTAAATCTTTGAACAATTTGCTGGAAAGTTAAGTATGTGACAAGTTTAAAATAGGACTAGGATATAATGCAGCTTCTCATGCAGTAGAAAGTTTTGTGAATTCATCTGTAATATTAGAAAATTAGGAGTATAATAAGTCCAAATATGATAAGGGATATCATGCGGTTCCCCCACCTTATACAGGGAACTTCATTCCCTCTAAACCTGATCTAATATTTATGGATGAAATAGTTAAAAGTGAGAATATGGATGTTATTACTGTTGTTACACCTAGTAATGTTAAGAAAGTTGAGTCAAATCATGAGTCTGCTGATGTAAAAAATAATGGTGATGCAGTAGAACCTAAAACTGTTAGGTAGAACAGCTTTAGACCTCCAGTCATTGAGGATTGGAATTTTGATGATGATAATGAGGTAGAATTTATACCTAATGTTGAAAATAAAACTTTTAAACCTTGCACTGAAAAGATAAAATTTGTTAAGTGTGCTAGGGAAATAGTAGTGAAGGAAGAAACACCTAAACAAAACAAACACTATCCTAGAGGGAACCAAAGAAACTAGAACAATCTTATGTCCCAAAGACTAGGAAGTGACTTTAAAATGATTAATAAATCTTGTTTTATTTGTGGTAGTTTTGAGCATCTTCATTATGTGTGTGATAAAAAGGTTATAAGACCAGTGTGAAACAACTCAAGTAGGGTGAACCACAAGAACTTTGCTAATAAAATGACTCACCCTCACCCTAATAGAAGATTTTTTACATAAGCAGTATTAACCAGGTCTGGCAAAATTAATACTGCTAGTGCAAGTGTTAATACTGTTGTCAGACCAGTTAATACTGCTGGCTCAAAAACAACTGTGAATCATCCTAGACCAATATCAAATGCTTACAAAAAGGGATATTTACAAGTTACACGGCCATTTAACACGCATTAAGCAAACAAAAATAGTATTTTTAATAAAAAGGTTAATACTGTTAGGGTAAAAGATACTACTGCTAGGGATAGAGCAGTAGTAAGTGAAAATAAGAAAGGGGTTAATGCTGTTAAGGCCTCAGCATGCTGGGTTTGGAAAGCCAAAAATAGTAGTGCATTAAATACTTTCAATAAATATTCTTACATTGATGCACGAGGTAGATCCAAGTCTATAATGGCTTGGATCCCCAAAAGAGCTTAATTCTCTTATTTTATGTGTAGGGCAACCCACATGATGTGTCCTTGTATAGGTGTTATTTATGATTATCAGGTTTTACATTTATATTTAGCCGACTAACCTAAAGACAACACTTTAACATGCAGATTACCCGGTCAAGATGTAGCTTCATGCTAAGTAGGGTGTCGAACACTAAGAGTAAGAGTTAACCTATTATTCTATTGGTATTTTATTCTATCTAGATTAGTCTAATTACTGGTTAAACCTATGTTATACATATTTACTAGAGGTAAAAGGGAGGTTTTCAGCCTGAGAGACTGGCACAGGTTATGTTTTTGTTTTTTCAGGTTTATGGTGACAAATATCAATTCTAAACACAATACACACTAAAGCAAATAAACACAAGAAAAAAGAGTTATACGAACCAAATAATAGAAAACTATATTAACCATGTTAAATCTGATTAAATGCTGGTTTGATTAATTAGTGCAATGGCTACTTATCTCGAGGCGACATATCATTCCTAAGACTTAGGCAGTTCTTCTTCCTAAGACCTAGATATGAACAATCCTGTCACGATTAACGCATCCACATAAAGCATCCTAAAGTTTATTTATAATCTATCATAGGGAATTAAAGCAGTGGTGATCCTGTTAATACCCTAGCCCATCGGGACTTTACCTACTTATTGCTTAATGTTGTTTTATACATCGGTAGTCCACCACCAAAATCAATTACCAATTAATTAAGAACAATACTGATTAAACAATTATCGGGTCACATGCCGGCCCAACTAAGCTCATAATTAAAGAGTAATGATAAGGTGTCATTTGTGATCCTATTGGTCTGGGCATACAAAACATAACATGGAGAGCTATCCCGGCATTTAGATTACTGATTAAGTCTCACTAGACCCAGTTGAATGATAGGTCGCATGTACAAGCACATAAACAAGTATAAGGCGATAAACATAATCAAACAACAACAATAAATTAAGCAAGCCAGATTAAAACAAACCAAATATTATAATCTTCATTAACATGGCTAATACCCGAGGGTATTAGCCCATAATCATTGTCATTTTTACACACGTGATCAAATAATTGAAAACCGAATGATTAAGAAAGTAAGAATTACACGATGTCTTCTATGGAATTAGGAGTGGTGCTCGACCTTGGCTACTCTTTATGGCTTGAGAAATTCGACTTCAGATGTACACCATACAGATAATATGATATTGCACACCAAAAACTCATTTTTGAGTCTTCTATTTATAGTTGCTGAAAAATACTCGATACGTGGTATCCAGATAGGTCGATACGGCGTATTGGGCTGGATTCCTTGGAGTGCGCGCTACGTTCGTAATAAATCTTTGATATCATTCCCAATTTACTTGATTTACTGTATCTTCGAATAGTTATCTTCATGGATACGGCGTATGTAGACAGAGTGAATACGCCGTATTGGGAATTGGTAAAACGCGTTTTCTTGTGAAGTCTTGGCGCAGATACGCCATATCTCTTGAGTTGGATGCGGCGTATTGGTGAAAATCCAGCAATCTTCAAATGTCTTCGTTTTAGCTCCAAATTATGCGCCTTTTAGCTTATCTTCACAAAACACTCCTGAATTACTGCATTTATCAACTTTAAAGCAATTAAGTACCAAATAATGCAATAATTATATAAAAGTGGGTAAAATAGATGGGATAAATGGTATGATAAAGTGACGTTATTTGATGTCATCAAATATCCCCCCACTTGAATCCTACTTGTAGTTTTAGTTTATGAAAATGTGTCCTAACCAAAGTTGAGGATTTTCCGTTTAAGCATCGTTTTGTCCTAATCACCTGTACATAACCAAGCTCCTCGCGAAATAAGTTCTTATAGTTAATAAT
>BQNB010081973.1:0-29467 GCA_026074375.1 Tanacetum coccineum
GAGATGAACTACGTCGGGATGAAAGACTTTGACAATTTCGTATGCAGGGCCTTCCAGGTCTTTTTGAGTAAGTTCAGAGATTGATTGCTTTTTGCAATACCAGTCTATGAATGTTGCCATATCACTGATCCAAGCAAGTAGTGAGTTCGCTGGTGGAGGTGCATAGGTAGATTTTAGAGCAGAGGCCCACTTGTTTGTTGGGACGGTCAGGTCAGATGATGGAATAGACCACGCAGGTTCAGGTGTAGCAGGTCTGTCTTCAGTGGGGGCTTCCACCAACTCTGTCTTAAGTTTATAGTGGGACTATGATCACGTCCGACTTCTTCACCACTAGATGAGTATGCTTGTTCTTCTACAGTTGTATCGTCATCCATATGAAGTTCTTCAGGAATTGGTGAGACTGACGGCTTAATTCTTATGTCAGTCGTCGTCCAAGCCATATATTCAGCTGAAGCAGCTGTCTTTGAGGAGCTTGTGGCAGCGGTGCTTGAAGACTGACCACCCTTATTGTTGGATGGAGGTGGAGGAGGAGGAGGAGGTAGTGATTGAGACGATCTAGAAGTGCCAGAGGCTCCTCAAGTTCCAAAGGGACCTGCTGGTGGTGGAGGATGAGGTAGAGACCCAGGTGGTGTTTTAGGTGTGCCCTGTCTCTTTTTCTTCTTTTTTCTTACTTCAGCCAAGTCAGACAGGAGCTGGTCACGGTTATCTCGGGCCATAGACTTCTCCAGAGCCTCGTACAGCATCATATGATCTTCATAAGTTTGGTAGGATTTGGATTCCCACATTCGGTTGTGAAGAATTTCTTTCATAGCTGCTTCTGGCAGGTCTCTGAAGCGTTCCCTGAGTGGTGCTTGTATAGCCCAGTCAACAGCATCCGTGACTATTTCATCCATAGTTTTGCACACTTGATTGGGAATACCTTGATTCTCCAACTTGTACAGTCTGGACCCATGTTTGTCTAATCTTTCCTCCAGGTCTTGGTTCGCATCTACCAAATCCGCGATATGTTGTTCGAGTTCTCCTAGGCGGTTGATTAAGATGGAATCTAAGGAACCTTGTTGTGGCTGAAGTGGTAGAGGAAGAGTTGTCATAATTGTTGTTGTTGTTGTTGTTGTTGCAGTTGCGGTTGTGGTGGTTGGTAAAGGCCGATGCACAGTGGGAGAATCGGGTATAGACACGAGATCAATCACCGGTGATGTCATAGGAGGGATAGCAGAGGTGTCTTGATGGATTGTGACGGACACCATTGATTCAGCTTCTGTATCTGCTGTTGTCTTCTCATTATCGGCTTCTAAGGGTTTATCATTGAAGAATTGATCGCCAAAGCTGAAGTCTTTGGCTAAGTGTTGTAGAGAAGACAAAGTCCCTGTAGAGCTGGCAGGCTCCTCGGGAATCACCGGTTCGTCAACCGTCAGCTTAAGATTCTCCTGAATGTTAGGGTATGCAGTGGCGGTGAACTCTTCATCCATTTGTCCAGGTTGTGGTTGACTTGTAGCGTCAGTGGCCTCAGCATTTGTGTGTTCAAGGTTTGGTCCAGCATAAACACCAGGAGTTGATAGAGTTTGAGACACTGTATCATTACCAGGGTTTGGTCCAACATGGCCTTCATCTTGTTTACCAGGGTTTGGTCCAGCCTGGCCTTCGTCTTGAGCACCACTTTTAACTACGGGAGGCACTTCCTCATCTGATTCTGTGTCACTTTTAGACAAACCTAGTTCAGCATACAGAGACGAGGATTCGTCATGACCCGAGGGTTCAGTTGGTGCGGAAGTACGTCTCTGAAAGATGTATTGTTCAGCTGGGCTCTTTTTCTTTGGAGTTTGAAGATTGAGTAGAACCTGAGCAGCTTGCTCTGCACCGACTTTCTCCTTTCCCTTTCCCTCTACCTCAGGAAGTGGTTGAAACTTTCCAATGTCAGTTTCCCTGAACACCACAGGAGGGAGAGGACCCCGAGGTGCACCGTGAGCATCCTTCAAACTTTCTTTAATAGCCCTTTGCGTATCAGCCTCTAAGTCACCAAACCCAGGTTCTGTCAATGGAATACCCTCATCAACAAACTCATCGATCAAATGCTGAGAGCTTTTAAGAGTTCGCTTCTTTACCACCTTCCCAGCTTTAGCTTGTTTGGCTGGCGGTGTTGCTTCAGTGGTTTCCTTAGCCTGCTTTCGCTTTTTCTCCTTAGGCTTGGTTGGTGCTGGTTGAGGTTTCTTGGTTGTTGCTTTAGGTGCTATAGGTTTAGATTGCTTGGTTACCTTGGGTTTGGTTGATTTTACAGGTTTTGGTACAGGAGAGTCAGGATCACTAACTTCTTCACCAGCAAGATATCTTTGATGCTTGGCTACTTTCTCCAGATAAGCATCATAGTAGTCTGCTCCTCGAATGTCATCAGTGATGAGTTCATTCGGAATAGGCATCCCAAATACTTCCCTTTTGGTTCCCTTAGCACTGAATTTGAGATATCCCAGAATAGGTTCTTCAGTAGGCAAGTGAAGAGGAGACTCTGGTCTTGGATGGAACTTGTGTTTTCATTGCAGATGAAAGATAATCAGTTTGGTGAACCTCACACTTGGGATCACAATGAGAGTGGCTTTCTTCTTTCCCTGAGTGTGTTGTGCCAGATTCTTTTTGTCTTCCGTGAAAGTATGGATGGATTGAGTGAATTCTTCCCACATCCTTTTCGGATAATCGATATGAGCTCGATTAATGACGCCCCAAAGAATCTGTAACACTAGAGCTCTCGGCCTTTCAAACCCAGAAGTCTTTCCCGTAAGGCATAGATTAATGATTGTAGTGAGTGCTCTCCATGGTTGGAACATATCATTAGTTACGACATTAGATAAGTGTTTGACTTCTTTTGGATAACCCAGATCGTTGACAAAGTTGATAAGAGTATCCTGACTTGGAGGAGAAGAAAAAGCCTTGTAGTTGTTGACTGGCGTGATCCGAAGAGCATCTCTGAGTGTGTTTTTAGTGAGGTTGAACCATTGCTCATCCAGTTGACACTTGTAACCCCCGGCGGTTCTGTCATAGCAAATAGTATCCCAGAACTGCTGAATGTAGATAGCTGGTATTGTCGAAGAGGCGGTAAATGCTCTAAAGAGTTGGTTTGCTTCAGAATGTCCACTGCAATCTTGTACATTGGGTTGTTTTGTGACTTTTCAGCATCCAGATAGCAGTTGCTTTTCCCTATTGGCACCCATCTAATGCGAGGCAAGATTTGTTCATCAGTGCAAGTGGGTGGTGCCACAGCATGTGCTTGTTCAATCGGAGCATTAACATCAGCCATTATATCTGCACAGTCACATTTACAGAACGATGGGCATACAGATAGGATATGTTAGATGTGAGCAGGTGCTCAGGAGTTAATTAATTATGGATTATATCTAGGACAAGGATACCTAGATCATATTATGGTGAAGGTCAAAACTTGAAGTCAACTCTTGAGGCAACGGAAGTTGACTCTTGTGAGAGAAGACTTAACAGAATGACTAAACCACAAGACCCGATAACAATTTACAAGCAATGAGAGATAAAACACAAGGGATACGTTACAATAAACAAAACGCAATCAGAAGAATACTCAGGATCCAAAACGCAATGCAGCAAAACGCAATGATTATTTTATTAGAAAACTAGTCAAAATGCATTAAAGGCAAAACGCAATCACACCAAAGGCACTAGGCAAAACGCAGCAATCAAAACGCAAGCACTAGTATATTTAAAATAAGCAAAACGCAACCATTTAAATTTTTTTCGAAATAGGGGTTTTACTATTTAAATATTTTAAGTATCTTCTATACAAAATGCAATAACTGCGTTTTGTTCCTGTTAATATTTAATACTCAAAACGCAATAGCATATCACAGGACAAAACGCAACAAGGATCATACAGACAAAACACAACAAGGATCATACAGACAAAACGCAACAAGGATCATACAGACAAAACGCAACAAAGAATTCTACAAGCAAAACGCAACCAAGTTTTCCTTATCAAATCGCAACCAACAACAATCAAGCAAATTGCAACGAAAAGCACTTAAGGAAAAATGCAATAACGAACATCTAAGTAAAACGCAACCAAGAGTAATAAGGCAAAACGTAATAACGATCATCCAAGTAAAACGCAACCAAGAGTATTAAGGCAAAATGCACCCTATATCATTTAAGCAAAATGCAGGCAGGGATTTGTTGCGCAAAACGCAACCAAGAATTTTTAAGCAAACCGCAACCAAGAAATTCCTAACTAAAACGCAACTAAGAATGCTTCACAAAAGCAGATTCAAACTTGCAGATCAGGGGTTCAGATACTTAGGCGCATATTGACTTACGATCTACAATGCTTACTACACTTATTAACACCACCACGGGGTCACCACTCATAACATACTAACACTATTTTGACTTAATAAGTCAATCCTAAATGCGACAATCTCAAGGATTATAACTTAGTATTGGGGAAACTAACATAACATCAACGAGGCATCATTTATGTATACTAGTGCTATCCCAACAATTAAAACACACTTACAAACACTCACCTAATTTTTGATGACGATTGAGCACGAAAATCTACATAACACGAGATTCAATAAGTTTTAAGCTATGATGTTATAGATATAACATATTAAAATGACGTCGAGCTAAAACCAATAATTACCTAGGCGAAGAATCACACAAATGATTTCAGGACAGGCAAATCGCAACAATGGTTGTGTTTTGAGTCTGAGAGAGAAAGTGAAATGTTTGACTAGGTTTTTGAACGTTTGACCAAGTCAAAACGCAAGGGGTGTTTAATACTTAGGCTACACTTTCTTCAATTGGCAGAATTGGCCCCTCCTTTTCTTATTTCTTTTCTTTTAAGATTTAATAGCTACCAAGGGATTAATTAAATTGCATAAGAGGCACAATTGGTCCTTTATATTTTATAAGCCTAGGATTCAATTAGCAAATAGCACATAAGACCCTATACTTGCATATAACTGACACATTTGGCCCTTGTTGAGTTAACTCGAGTTTAACTCCCCCTTAAACCATAACCCCTTTAGTTATCAAACCTATCTCAATGATGTATACAATGTGTTAAAATGCTCGTTAGATGCCATAAATTTGAACAATACTCTCCCCCTTAATCAATGATCCGTTTTCTATTTAAAGAGCTGTAGTCGTTGATTGAGTGTCAAATTATATGAAATTCAAGTCTGATTGATTTTCAACAATAAGATTAAACCACCATGTGACATCCAAATAATTTTCTAAAGAATCGTAGACGGAAAAATTATAAGGATAAAAGAAGACTTCTCTTCCTAATCAAGAAATAATGCACTGAAGCGTACATTAGATCGAGGGTGCACAGATATAAAGTAATCCATGCCCGGGAGAATTTAATCATCCGTTGTTAGGAACAACAGTCTTTTTGGCGACGAGCTTTCCTCATTTTGAAAACCGAGTTGCAGTCTGAAATAACTGCAAGCCATTTAGACATGTTTTGAAAAGTTTGAACTTCCGTTTGAGCTTTATTTAAAGGCCTGTGTCATTATTGAATGACATTTCTAGGTCCGTAAATGTTATCGATAAACAGAAGACATATCTTGAAAAACTTTTTTTTTTGGTATTTTATATTTTCTGATTTTTATGGATTTTTGTGGGTTTTATATTTTTGTATTTTCTTTTTGATGATGAATATGTACATATTTACATAGGATACTTGAAGCAAATCCGTCACTCATCCTGATCATCCTAAAGACGTTTGAGTGTATCTGGCTTCATACTCTTCATGCCAAGCCGCGGAAGAATGAATTCAAATCGTTCTCTAGGCAGTGCCTTAGGGAATATATCCGCCCGTTGATACTCTGTCCTCACGAAATACAACTCAACCACTCCCTTCTCCACTTGTTCTCTGATGAAATGATGTCGGATGTCGATGTGTTTAGACCTGGAGTGTTGGACGTTATTGCATCATAGAGCTATGGCACTTTTGTTGTCACAGTACAAAGGGATGTGATTATATGCAAAGCCATAACCCGATAATTGAGACCGTATCTATAGGATTTGGGCACAGCAACCAGACATCGCGATGTATTCAGCCTCTGTAGACGAGATGGACGTGCTAGTTTGCTTCTTTGATGACCAGCTAACTAACTTATCACTAAGGAACTGAGCACTACCAGATGTGCTTCTTCGAGTGTCTTGACAACCTGCATGATCTACGTCTGCGTATGCTATCTGCGTATCTGGTATGTGTTAGTGCCATGGCGGTGTCTTTCGGATACCAAAGACCCATATTTATGGTTCCTTGGAGATACCGAAAGACCCATTTAACTGCTTCAAGGTGCTTTTTAGTGGGCTTAGATTGATATCTAGCACACATGCACACAGCAAAAATAAGGTCAGGTCTACTGGCCGTGAGATACATCAGGGATCCACATAATTACTGCGGTTATTGGGTTGGTTCAACAGGGATCCTTGAGAGTCCTCATCCTGTTTGTTCGTTCCTCCATGGGAGGTCAGCAGGGTCAACTTTTCATGAAGATCTAAATTTCTTTAAAATCTCATTAACATATTTTAGATTGATTTATGAAATACACTATAGGATTTTGAGAAATTTGTAAGCTAAGAAAAAGGATATTTGACCCATTCGACAGTTGAAATTTAGAGATCATTTATTAGAAAAACGGGCACAGTCTTTGGGGTCGGTGGAGGTAAAAATGATATCATCCACATATATTTGAACATGAAGATTATGTTTGCATGTTTTCTGAATGAACAACGTTGGATCGACTACGCCCTTGGAGAATCCTTGTGCCAGAAGAAACTTCGATAAAGTGCCATACCACGCCCGGGTGGTGCTTGCTTTTAACCATAATGAGCTTTCTTCTGATGTAGACATTGTTGTGGAACGATCTGGGTCAATCGAAGCCTTCAGGTTTTGGCTCACATAGACTTCTTCTTTAAGCTTGCCATTTAAGAATGCAGTTTTCACGTCCATTTGATAAACTGTCATGTTTTTGCTGGCAGCATTGGCAAGAAATATTTTGATAGCTTCAAGTCTAGGGACTAGGGTGAAGGATTCTTTAAAATCGGGTTTAGGGTTTAGGATTTAGTGTTTAGGGTTTAGGGTTTACTACAAAAATTAAGTTTTACTTAAGTTTTCCTGCCAAAAAACTCTTTTTTAACTATGCAGGTTGTGGAAAACTAGAAGGGGGGAGGGGTTGAATAGTTTTCTAAAATATTTGGCCTTTTAAAACTTGTTGAACGTTTTGTTTAAAACTTTTAGTGAAGTGATCTAGATATTGATGTTTAAAACATTTGAAGGTTTTTGGTTCGACTTTGGACAATACTGAATTGTAAAAGCACCACAGAGCATCTATAGCAAGCTATTTCTGAGTGGATACCGGTCGAGAAGGGTTCCCAATAATATTATCAAGAGGACGAGAGTCAGTCCATTTGAGGAGATGTTCATGAGGTTGAGTAGATTGGTTGGGTGTAGTAATCGTGAGTATCCTAGAAGATTATGCTTCAGAGTTTGGGTCCGGGGCGAACACATTAACAAATGGTTCGTTCTCAGTTGCAGCAAATGGATTTACTTCAAAAGAGTGATCAGTTGCAACATCGTGATGTACCGAAGATGATTGAGGAGCCGAGGATGATGATGAATGACTGCCTGATGGTGCATCATGATTAAATAAGATAGATACTGATGGATCGGTTGGAATGACTGGGGGTGGAACTGCGGGGACATGAGGCATCTGATGATCACCCGTTGGAGTCTTAAAATATTCATCAAACATCGGTTGAAACAATAGCTCCAAATCTTTATTGGTGGGAGGTACATACGGAATAGCAGGAGCAAAATTAGGTACGAGCCCTGAACTTATAGGTCCAGGAGTCAAAAGGTTGGGATTGGGTCCTGAACTAGAGTGTACAAGAGCCATTTGCTCAGTCAGCTCATCGAATGTAACATGATTAGTTTCCATTATTTGTCGGGTCCATTTGTTGTAGATTCTGTAACCCTTCCTGTTTGGTGCGTAACCAACAAAGAACCCAATGTCTGCTTTAGCTTTCAATTTGCCAAGATCTTTGCTGTTGTTTGTTGGGTAACAGAGAGCCCCAAATATTCGTAGGAAAGAGAGATCCGGTTTCTTGTCATGCACTAGTTCATATGGGGTTTTGTTGTGAAGAGTATGTATAAGGGATCGGTTTTGGGTGTAACAGGCAGTAGCCACAGCTTCTGCCCAAAGAAACAAGGGAGCCTTGGAGAATATCAGCATTGTCCGAGCAGCTTCAACAAGAGTGCGATTCCGTCGTTCAACAATGCCATTCTGCTGAGGAGTTCTCAGAACGGTCTTCTCATGGGTAATGCCAACGCTTTCATAGAAATCTGTCAAATCTTTATTAACGAATTCGGTGCCATTATCAGTCCGCACGAACCTGACAGTTTTGTTGAGACCGACTTGTAGTTGTTTTAACAGATTGATTACAAAAGCGGGAGTCTCATCCTTGGATCTCAAAAATTTCACCCATGTAAACCTGGAGTAGTCATCGACTATTACCAAAATGTATTTCTTCCCATTTATACTCTGCACTCTTAGCGGTCCACATAAATCCATGTGAAGGGTGTGTAAAACTTCTGTAATGGTGTTAATCATCTTGGGTTTATGGGTAGCTTTCCTGCTCTTTCCAAGTTGACATGCCGAACACAAATGATCCTTTTCAAACTTCAACCGAGGTAAACCTCTAACAAGATCTTTACGAGCTAGATCATTAAGAGTGCCAAAGTTTAAGTGATTCAGGCGACGATGCCATAACCAGGATTTGTTCTTAGAGGCTTTAGACAGTAAGCAAATGGGAGAGGACCTCATCATATCTTCAACAGAAATGGTGTATAAGTTCGTACCACGACTTCCTTTGATAAGGTCGACACCATCTAAGTCTCGGACGAAGCATGTGTGCTTTCTGAAGGCAACTTCAAGATCTGAATCACAAAATTGACCGACAGAGAAAAGGTTGTGTCCAAGTCCCTCTACATAGTATACCCTGGAAATTACACTGTCACCAATGACATAATCCCCATATCCCATAATTGCACCAAAATGGTCGTTTCCGAATCGAACAGTCCCAATAAACTTTTTCACGAAATTCTTGAGCCGTGAGCGATCTCCAGTCATATGTTTTGAGCAGCCTGAGTCCAAATACCAGAGAACGATCTGTACGACCTGCATTTGAACAAAGGCAAAAATGGAGATTTAGAGATATTGGATCCCCAATTGCAATTGGGGTCCGGTTGGTTAATGCATGCAAGATTATATGCTAAAGGGGCAATAATGTCGTGTGGATCAGCGGGCATACAGTCACTCTTAAGAGAAGTAGACCTAACTAAAGGGCACTGTCTTCCTAATGGGAGAAGTCTACCAGTGGGCTTCCATTGTTTTATAGGCCGGACCTTAGGTGGAGAAGTATTCCTAGTTAAAGGCCACTGATCTCCTAAAGGTAATAGTCTACCAGTGGGTCGCCACTGATGGCCGATAGTGGTAAACAATTTCCATGTGGCCTTCCAAACTTGCTTAATTTGCTTAACCCGCCACACTTTAGTGGCAGGGGATTGCTTCATAAACATCTCAGAACGCACATAATTTTGCAAGAAGTATTAGAATTCGAATTAATTACAGTACGCTTATAGCTAATACTAGAATTAACACAATTCTTTTGTTTCTCATTCGACTTATTCATCCTAGAATGGGCTTCTACTTGCTTCAAGGCACTTTTAGCTGGCAAGGTCCTATCTTTCTTTGTATTGCTCCTAGGCTTTGACCTGCTAGCTGCTGAGGCACCTTTTACTCCTGTAGAGGGAATTCCAGGGGCATTAGTCGAATTTATTTTCTGGTGCTCAACTTGTGGTGGTGTGTTATGAGTTGAGGTTTCACATGGTTTGTCAAAAGTAACTCGCTCTTTCCTAAGTGAATTGGTAGAGGGATTCTGTTTATCGCGAGGGCTAAAGTCTTTAGGACACGTGCCTATTACATATTCTAACAGCTCCTGAGAGTGTTTAGCGTAACGGCAAGCAGATGCAAGAGAGGTATCCAATGGTCTTTCCACCTTAGCGTCCTCTACTATTTCACGAAGGGTTTCTACATTTTCCTTAAGGTGTTTGATATAGTGTAGATGCACTTCCCGATTCTTCCTGAGTCTAGGGGGAATGGGTTCAACATCTATAGGATATCTACCAGGAGCCAGCACTTTAGGTTTGCTATCAGGTATAGTGACATATTTGGAATTATCTTTAAGTTGAGCCTTAAGGTTTGCAATTTCAGATAACAAAGAGTTGTTCT
The DNA here is from genome assembly GCA_026074375.1 of Tanacetum coccineum. Lineage (NCBI taxonomy): Eukaryota > Viridiplantae > Streptophyta > Magnoliopsida > Asterales > Asteraceae > Tanacetum > Tanacetum coccineum. The sequence goes on from BQNB010081973.1 coordinate 10,329, forward strand.
GCTCAGTGGTTTTGGCACGCGTTATTTTAATTGAATCATACAATTCCTTATAATGCTGCTTAACTTTTGCATTTTCTTCCTTATAACATTTATTGAGATCATAAAGGGCATTGAGCTTTGCAGTTAAATCTTTGTTCTGAGAAACTAAGGCCTTAAGGTCAAAAGTGGGATCTACATCACTATTTTTCTTTGTTAAGCGAGAGATTTTCTCCTTTAATTCCCGAATCGTATTGCCTCGACTTTGAATCTGTTCATTTAGTTTCCCAATCACAAACAGTGAATCAAATGAAGGAGCATCCGAAGACGTCACTGGTTTTCTGTTTCCAAAACGTTCTTTGAGATTTTGATACTTTAAATGTAAGTTGAAGTGTTCAACTTCAAGTTTGGAGAAATATTTTATCATTGAGTCGTGATCATCATTTTGAATCTTGTTTCTCAGATTAAAATTTTCAGATTCAAGGTCGGCAATACGTTTCTGAGCACTAGTGAAAGCATCATGCATGTCAGAAAATCTAGACACGTTTAGTACAGAATCCGTTGCAGTATAAAACACATCTTTGGACAAACATTCAGCAACTAAGTTCTCATTGGTGATGAGAAGGTTTTTCCGTTCAATCTCACCACTCCGTAAGTCTGTCTCATTCTGGTCCACTTCGGCTTCCAAATTTTCAAAAACGGCTTTCATTGCCCTAACTTCAGTGACTAGAGATTTTTGAATTCCTTCAAAATGTTCTTTGAGTAGATTGAAAAATGGAATTACTTCGGTTAAGTAACACCTTTTTGTTTGTTCAAAACCCCTTTCCCCTTCAGTTATGCCCGTTGGTGTGATACGCTTTTTACAAGTTTTCTCAAAATCCCAAAATAGTTGAGTAATTACATACAGACCAATATTTACTTGACTTGTAGTTGGAAGCGTTCTAGGGACCAGATGGGCCGGTGTATTGGGAGGATACACAGTCGCAGGTGGTAGGACAGGCAGGGGTGTTGCATTGGCCTTTAGCTCTTCGGCCTTTCGTTTTGCTAGATCTAAGGACCAAAATACTTGCTCAGGTGTCAGTTGAGTCTGAGGGGTGAATGTTGCCATGAAATTTTCTTTTGAGTAGTTAGGAGGCGTAATGTTAACCCTCTTTTCCACACAGGCAGAGTCATTCATTTTCACATGCAGTTTATTCCTAGTAGCTTCAGCTAACTCTAGTTCTTCCTCAGACGATGGAATAATTATTTAACATCATATGGACAGTTTGAATGGATTGATCTTGTGAGTGAAGCTTATTCTCAAGTTTATCGTTAAGGTGTTTCAGATTGGAAAAATCAGTCAGGAATTTTGACTCTTTCTGTTTAAACTCTTGTTTCAAAGTCGTTACAGTTTCTTCAATTATCTTATTGTTTTCCATAGTTTAATTAAGTTGTAACTTGACAGAATAAAGTTCCTTTTTAAGATTTTCCTCCGTTTTATTATGATTTTGAATAAGCATACGCATTTGATCATCCATTCGCTGTTCACGTTCAGTCAGTTCAAACTTAGCATGTTGCTCATAAATGGCAACCTGTTCCTTGTAGATCTTAAGTTCAGTGGCTATTGGGTTATGAGGAACGAACGCATCATTAACTGGCAATACACATGCATTATTTAGAGTGGAAGATGCACAACTTGGTACAACAGAATTATTATTGACCGACAAATATTGTTCATATGGAATAACATTACTGTTACCCATATAGACACTAGTTGAGTTAATAACATTTGACGGTTGTACTTTATTATGAATCTCATGTTGGTCCTGATTAGAAACACTATGATCAATAGAATTTTCCAGAATATGTATCTCAGATAAGATGGATGCATTAGATGGACCAGCTTGTGGATTTGCTGACCCGACTGAGGACAAATTGGCCATGAATATAGACTAAGCAGTCGGTTCATCATCAACATCTGAATCAAAAGCGTCATATTCATCTGCCTGGAAGATGTTGTCCTCATTCAGAGCTAAGTCTTGGACTGGTTGATTATCCACAGCTGCGTCAAAGGTGTTGCCCTATTCACCAGCCAGAAAGAGTAGTTCCTCTTCATCCAGAACTGCACCATTCTCTTGGGCTTGCATCAGCAGCATCTTGTCCTTGAAATAATTAGAATTATGTGGACGCTTTGCCTGAGTACAGTTCCTTGCAATAAGTCTAACTCCATTATAATTATAACACTTGACCGGTTTCCCTTGACCTGCATTGGCATTCCCATCTCTATTCTGTGCACCCCTATTTCCTGCTGTACCATTTCCCCGAGCAAAATGCCTCTGATTCTGATTATGTCGCCCTTGAACATTCTGAACAACAACCCGACCATCTTGAATGGTTGCTTGATTTCGGGTGTTAGAAGAGGTTCGAAGTTGATTGTTCGTCTGAGGAAGTGTAGCTCTGAATGATTGGGCAAGAAGTGCCATTTGTTTGGTTAGGTTGTCAAGTATTTCATCAGTTTGGGTGTATCCGGAATCAATTTGTGATGTTTCAGGGAATTGTGGATATTGTAGTGATTGAGGGTTTGTTGATGAAGAAGGATATTGATGAGACTGGACATGTGATGATTGGGCATGAGGTTGGACCGTTGACACAAATGCAAGTTGATCATTTGTAGCAGGAGTGATTCTTTCAATAATCAGTCGATCTTGTGCAGCATGCTTCTCATGTTGTTTTAAGTATGCATACAGCTGTTCGTGATTTGTCTCTTTCAGACCTTTGTTGAGTTTAACGGCTGTCACGAACCTATCCCATTCAGGTGACATATTGTTCACAAACTTGGAGTTCAGTTGAATGTTAGGCATTGTCATTCTGATATTCCTCATGTCGTTGACCAGCTTGTGAAAGCGAACATAGTACTCATTGATATTTTCACCTGGAAGCATCTTGAACCTCTCAAACTCATCGTACAACTGAGATTCTCTATCTTCTTTTGTGAGTTTAGAACCTGCAAGAAGCATTTTGACGTTGTCCCAAATTGCTTTTGCTTCAATGTTGTGATTGATGAGCTTGTAGATATCTTTGGGTAATCCTTGAAGCACAATATTGGTGGCACGGACATCTGCATCGTATCGTTTCTTCTCCGTGTCACTGAGATCCTCATATGTACGAGGCCTTTCTGGTCCAAGAAGGACACCTCCCTCAGGGGTAGTTCCGAGTGCATCCCTTGTGGTTCCAAGCTCAAATGGTCCTTGATCAATCGACTGAAGAATTTGCAATCCAATTTCCTTTCCCCTACAGTACAATTGGATTCGTTGTGACCATGATTCGTAATCAGTCCAATCGAGCATAGTAGGGCGAGTATTGGAACCGGCCGCTTGAATATCATCTGAATTACTAGACATGGTTGATTACTTGTATTATGATAAACTTTGGATCGGTACAATGATTAGTGATTGTATGTTAAAAGTGATGATTGTTTGTTGGATTAGGTGATATGTTGTTTGATTGTGATTTGGTTTGGTTGAAATAAGTTAACGTAATGAAGATAATGAAACTTAGGCAAAACGCAGTGAAGAAGCCTAGACAAAACGCAGTGAAGAATGAAATTTTGCCAGAGTTACTTTCTATCAAAACGCAATATGGTCTTCAAGCAAAACGCAATGGAGGTCTTGAGCAAAACGCAGTGATATTGAAGCAAAACGCAGTGATAACTTGAAGCAAAACGCAATGAGGTCTTGAAGCAAAACGCAGTGAGGTCTTCAAGCAAAACGCAGTGAGGTCTTCAAGCAAAACGCAATGGAGGTCTTGAAGCAAAACGCAGTGAGGTCTTGAAGCAAAACGCAGTGAGATCTTCAAGCAAAACGCAGTGAGGTCTTCAAGTAGGCAAAACGCAACCTTCAATAACCAAAACGCAGTGACCAAAACGCAAGAGCAAAACGCAGTGACCAAAACGCAACCCCAAATACGACAAAACGCAGTACTGTTGTACTATACAAAACGACAAAACGCAGTGTACTTTCTCTGACAAAACGCAGTACTATTTGAGGCAAAACGCAACCAAGAATGTCTCAGAGAGGCAAAACGCAGTGAAGAAAAATACAAACTTTTTCACCTAAAAACACCTAAAAATCACCCTTTTGAACGTTTTTGCTTGGTTTCTTTTGTACAACTTGATCCTAGAAGGTTATAACAACTATAAAAACACTAACTTTAACATCACAAACGTGAGAATCAAAGAGTGTCAAGAAAAAGACCATAAACCTTCAAAAACCAAACTTTTGATCTAAACTAACCAAGAAAACGCACACACAATCTATCTAATCATCCCATGGGCTCTGATACCAATTGTAGTATATTGGATATCACAATACAAGCTTAGGAATGATGGGTTGGCCAAATTTGTAGAGAGAGAAAATGACTAGTTCTAGTAAGAGAAACACCTTTTAGTGTGTGTATGATAAATTAAACAACCAACCCCTTCCCATGGCTGGAAAGGGGTATTTATACAAGAGTTTAGATGCCTCAAAGGGCTATGGTATGGGCTTACAAGTGGGTAAAAGACCCGGCCCAGTACCATGAGTTATACGCTTACTATTAAACTACGAGCTATGCTATTCTAGACAATACACGGGGTGACCGAGTCTTTTTCTTAAACCTAACAAAGGCATAAACTCATGACAATGAAATCATATTATCATTTCAAAACACTTGCGTTCTATTTTTAGAACAAACTACAACATCAAGCATGTATGAAACTGCTTATGTTCAATTCATAAAACAAGCAACAACAAGTACGTATTAAACTACTTGCATTCCACTTTCCAGAACAAACAACAAGTACACGTAATGTTACTTGTGTTCCATTTTTCAAAACAAGCATGTATCCCCCTTGCGGGTTTTAAAACATTTAAAACAGTTCAAAAGCGAGGCTATGAACTCACCTTGATCGAAGACCACGATCAATAATCAATCAATCACGAAACGTCACCGATAACAAACTCGGCCGCGGCCTATAATTATGTCGCTCGGTTACTATATAATAAAGTACGATCGAATGATGCGTACATCGCAACGTTAGAAATCGTATAAAATACACACGTGATGAGAAATCCTCTTGCGCTACCTAGATCCTAACACTTAGTATACTTTAGATACTATCTTTCTTTCGAACATAAGTTGTATCATTTTATTATAAACTTTTTATTTTCAGAAACTTTCTATTTTTAGGAAGTTACTATTTTCGAAAAGTTATCACTTTTAGTAAGTCCGAGTATCTAAGTATATTTTTAATACCTTAGTACTTATTTAATTCATCAAATTCTCACGTTTAACAATCTAGTAATTAATCATCCCCCTTTTAATGCTGATTATCACAAAAGAAATACTGAAATTAAAAAGAATTTAAGAGACAATTAATGCTGGATTACAATTTATATTATCTGAAAGGCAATAAAAAAGCAAATTAAGAGTACAGTTAATGTTGATTACAATGTTTATTATGGAAAGCATTAAAAGTATTGATGTATAATACTTAAGAGAGTATTAATTGTATTGTAACCTACTAGGACTCCTTGGTCTATAAAAGGAGGTCCTAGGGTGTAGAGAAAAGACATCAATCTCTCACATCCACAAACACATAGATCCTCCATAGACTTTCTCATAGCTTTAAGGTTTTGTAAACCCTAGTACTTTTGAGTACTCGTATTATTCAATCAATAATATTAAGGCTTGTTGGTTATTTACTGTTTCATTCCATTACCATTGTTATTCTTCTTAAACACTAAAGGTTAGATTCCGCATAGCCTTTGGTGAAACATTTCAACAAAGTTTCTCACATTATTATCTTGTGATTACCAAGGTAATAATAACCTTATAACCTAAGGCAGTAGATCTAGAGTTTTGGGACTCAACAAGTGGTATCAGAGCCTCGTTGAGAAGCTTTGATTGAGAAGAACACATTTCTACATTTGGTGGTGGTGAAGAAGAAATGGCGTACATGAACTTACAGGTACAAAACTGTCCTCTTGGTTGTGATTCTAAAATTAATGATCTTAACAAACTTAATGATAATCTTGATAGCCTATGAGGAAAAGATTAGGGTTTTGCAAAGAGATTTGGAAAATACGTCTAATGAGTTAAAATATTCTGAAAAAATCAATGCTGAGATAAAAATGGAAAAACAAGATTTGCAAGCTAAATTAGATAATTCTTTGTCCAGGTTTAATAAATGGAAAGAATCTTCTAAAAACTTAGCTAAATTGATAGATAATACTATGTCTGTGAAATCAAAGCTAGGTCTGGGATACAAGGATTATACAGGGCCAAATGAAATTTATTATCCTAAAATGCAAAGTATTTTTGATCCAAAAGAAGCGGATGATAAAACACTTTATTATCAAGAACATGTTAGGTTTGTCAAAGAAGGAGGAATGAATGCTGTTCCCCCACCCATCACTGGGATTTTCATGCCTTCCTCAAACCAACCTGACATTGATGAATCAAAAATGACATATGGTAAAAAGTCTTGTGAGTCCATTCCTGCTGAAGAGTCTTTGCCTAAACCTGCTGTTATTGAACCTAAAACAAGTGAAAATGTCGTGTGTAAGTCTAAGTTAAGTGCTGAATCACCTGAGTTTATTCCTCAATCTGTTTGTTCTAAAAATAAAAATGTTAAGAAAACAGATAAACTTAGGAAAAACAATAAGACTCCTAGAGGTAATCAAAGAGGATGGAATGGTATGATGAATCAAAAGTTAGGAGATAATTTTGAGTTCAAAAATAAAGCTTGCTATGTTTGTGGTAGTTTTGATCACTTGCAGCACACCTGTAAACATAAGAAAAAGATGAATAAACAAGAACAGGTTAAACCAATATGGAATAAGTCAAGACATGTGAATCACCAGAACTTTGTTCAAAAACCCTTTCATAAGAAAACATCTAATTACAACAGATGTATTAACAAGAATGTTAAAAGTACAAGGTTTGATTCTTCTAAGATAAAATCAAAGGTGAACACTGTTATGGCTTTGGCTAAGTGGGTTTGGAAACCAAAACATGCTGTTATAGAACATGTATCCACTTCGAATAGTGCTTCAAAGAGTTTAACCAGATATGATTATATTGATGCTTATGGAAGATTCAAGTCAATTCTGGCTTGGGACTTCCAAAAACACTGATCTTTTCTTGTTCTTTGTGTTTCTGTATATTTATAAAAAAATGTTTATGATCTGTTCGATTCATTCATGCTGTTGGAAAAAGTTTTCAGCTACTTGTTCTTCTTCCTGCTTTTACGTGTCCTGCTAGTCTCAACAGTTCCTAATGATGGTCAAAGATAATTAATTTGGTCAAAAATAAAGAATTGGTCAAGAGATAAAGATGAATATTTAATTTGGTCAAAATGAAGATTTGGTCAAAGATGAATATTTAATTTGGTCAAAATGAAGATTTGGTCTAAGATGAATAATTAATTATCTTTGTATTGAGATTTGGTCATGAGAGTTGATAACGCATAATACGGAGGTGATTTTCGCTCATATATAGGAATTGAAACTGATCCTATAATATCTCCTTTGAGTGGTGCATAGTTTGTCAACCCTGATTTTTAGGAATGAGATTGATACTAGAAATATTCTTCCTGATCTTGTGGGATTGATTGTGTTGCGTGATTTTTGGCTCGACTGTTATGGCATGCAACGGATAAGGAAGCAGATTTGTACGTAAATTATGGGAATTATTGAAAACGACTAAGTGTCGTTTCTGCTGATGGCGTTAAGTGGTTCCTGCTGATTATGTTCATGCTGCTCATAATTTATTTCTGCTGGTAACGATCATCGTTTCTGCTGGATATATTGTGTTTCTGCTGATCATTCTTCATTCCTGCTGGTATTATATTCCTGCTGACTACGTGTTCGATTCCTGCTGGTCACGAGTTTATGGTTCCTGCTGTCCGGGTTATTATTGTTTCGTTAAAAAAAAAAAAAGCTACATTTGAGGGGAGGCTAAATACCAGTTAAAGAAGAGAGAGTTGTTCCTGCTGCTTGCTTGTTTTGTTCCTGCTGGTTGTTTTGTTTATTCCTGCTGTTAGTTATAAAAAAAAAAAAAAAAAACTACATTTGAGGGGAGGCTAAATACCAGTTTGAGGGGAGGCTTATGATGAGTGGTTTGTTTCTATTTGAGAAGGGTTTGGGTGTTGGCTAACCACCACACAACAAATGGTCATCAGTTCACCATGCCTTACAAGCATAAGAACTGGCTAGTCCAAGAGCAAACGGCTGCTTGGTAAAGACCTTTCAAATCCGTTGATGGTTGCCAGGTTACCCAAAACTGGATGGTTATCACTTTCCATATTCTTTGAATGAAAAGTGGCTAGTCCATAGCAAACGGCTCATGGTAAAGACTTTCTCAAATCCGTTGATAGCTGTAAGGGTTTGCTAAAAATCCTATGGCCTTCACTCACCATGTTCTTGTAACAAAGAGTGGCTAGTCCAAGAGGGTACGGCTCTTGGTAAAGACATCATCAAATCCGTTTATGGCTGGTAGTTTGCCAAAAACTATACCTTTCAATGATTCACTTTCGAGTGATGAGGATAGTTTTATACTTATTTAATTGATGATTCTTTGTACCTCTTTGCTTATCATGGTTCGTTGAGAAGACAAGCAATGGACATTGAAGTGTTTGGATATATCCTCCTGGTGCTCAAGCTGAAACACGATGGAAACTTGAAGGTAACGGAGTCACCGTTCAAGTTTAGGGGAGGATTGTTGGGAATTAAAGTCTTCATACTTTGTACTGCCAAGCATAATTTAGTCAAACAGAAGACTAAAGTTAATGCTAATTGACTGAAGACTAAAGTTAATGCTGATTAGTCAAACAAAAGACTGAAGTTAATGCTAATTGACTGAAGACTGAAGTTAATGCTGATTAGTCAAATAGAAGACTGAAATTAAAAAGAATTAAGAGACAATTAATGCTGATTACAATGTTTATTATGGAAAGCATTAAAAAGAATTAAGAGACAGTTAATGTTGATTACAATGTTTATTATGGAAAGCATTAAAAGTATTGATGTATAATACTTAAGAGAGTATTAATTGTATTGTAACCTACTAGGACTCCTTGGTCTATAAAAGGAGGTCCTAGGGTGTAGAGAAAAGATATCAATCTCTCACATCCACAAACACATAGATCCTCCATAGACTTTCTCATAGCTTTAAGGTTTTGTAAACCCTAGTACTTTTGAGTACTCGTATTATTCAATCAATAATATTAAGGCTTGTTGGTTATTTACTGTTTCATTCCATTACCATTGTTATTCTTCTTAAACACTAAAGGTTAGATTCCGCATAGCCTTTGGTGAAACATTTCAACAAAGTTTCTCACATTATTATCTTGTGATTACCAAGGTAATAATAACCTTATAACCTAAGGCAGTAGATCTAGAGTTTTGGGACTCAACAGTGTCCCAGGCCGCTGCGGCTAATTTCAACCAAGCTAATTCTGGTTATCGACCTCCGATGGTCTCAAATCAAATTCGACCTCCTGGTTTTCCTCCCATTCAGAATCCTCATGCAAATAGTCAAAATAATTTCAATCGAGGAAATAACTTCAATCAAAACAGAGGAAACAATTTCAACCAAGGTCAGATTTATCGACCTCCGGTCAATCAACCAGTAGCTCATCAAGGACCTGCTCCTCAGACACACGGTGTGTCAAAAACAGATTTTGAAAGATATGTCACAGCCAATGATGCAGTGTTGAGAAACATGCAAAACCAAGGTCAAAACCTGCAATCCCAAATGGCAAATTTGACTGACATGCTTTCAAAATTTGTTACTGCTAATACAGCTTCTACTTCCGGTTCTGGAACTCTTCCTGGTAACACTGTTACCAACCCAAAGGAAGATTTAAAAGGTATCACTACCCGAAGTGGTGTTACCATCCAAGGACCGAAAGCAGTTAATCATGACGCCGAGGTGACAAAGGACACGATGCCTCCTGCTAATAACGGAAGCACCGAAGACGTCCAACCTCCTGTTGTTCAAATTCAGTCTCGTAATCCAAATCCTGAGCCCAATGTTGCTCCTGTTGTTACTCCAGTTCCTAAAGCATCAATTCCATTTCCATCACATGATAAGCAAAGAGGTACAAAGAATCATCAATTAAATAAGTATAAAACTATCCTCATCACTCGAAAGTGAATCATTGAAAGGTATAGTTTTTGGCAAACTACCAGCCATAAACGGATTTGATGATGTCTTTACCAAGAGCCGTACCCTCTTGGACTAGCCACTCTTTGTTACAAGAACATGGTGAGTGAAGGCCATAGGATTTTTAGCAAACCCTTACAGCTATCAACGGATTTGAGAAAGTCTTTTACATGTGCCGTGCTTATGGACTTAGCCACTTTTCACTTCAAAGAAATGGAACAGTGATAAACATCAGTTTTGGGTCACCTGGCAACCTTCACGGATTTGTAAGGTCTTTACAACGCAGCTCGTTTGCTTTCGACTAGCCAGTTCTTATGCTTGTTAGGCATGTGAATGATGACCATATTGTTGTGTGGTGGTTAGGCCAACACCTAACCCTTTCTCAATAGATAACAAAACCACTCATAATAAGCCTCTCCTCAAACTGGTATTTAGCCTCCCCTCAAATGTAGCCTTTTTTTTCTTTTTTTTTCTTTTTTTAACAAAACAATAATAACCCGAACAGCAGGAACCATAAACTCGTGACCAGCAGGAATCGAACATGTAGTCAGCAGGAATACTAAACATCAAAGCAGCAACAAGAGTTACACAGAGGAATATAACCAACATATAAAAACCGGTGGGAAAATTACTTGGACAGTAGGAACCGATACAACCAGCAGGAATGAAGATGATCAGCAGGAAACACAATATATCAGGCAGAACGAGATCAGTTACAGCAGAATAAATTATGTGCAGCATGAAATCGAGATTAGCAATCAGCAGGAAACAAACGAGTACAGCAGGAACTTTTAACATGACCAGCAGGAATTTCATAATAAGTCATGAGCTGACCTGTTTCACGTCTATCTTTTGGCGCTTAGTAATGTGACCACCTAAACCGGCAACTTAACATGTGAGCAAGACCAGAATTATAAGAAGTTATCATAGAATAAACAAATCCCTATGATTAGGATTCTCCCATATAATCATGTCCAAAATAACTCCACCACTTCACTTCAGTAAAATATGCATTGTAACTACTCCCATATATTTCGCACATTCCATCTTATCTGCTGTGTACATTACCAACCCATATATTCAAGATCAAACACCACGTACCATATTAATAGGAGAAATATAATCACGGCAAATATTACTCTCCCACTTATCACGCAATATACTACTTCCACAAATCACGTACCTTTTCACGATTCCCACAAATCACGCACCAAATCACGTATTGCTAACCATAAACTCACGACTTTGCCTAACCACTTCCAAGATTCACACACTTATTTGACCATCATTAGGAACCTTGATGAAGACCAGCAGGAACACGTAAAGCAGGAATGAAGAACAAGTAGCAGAAACATTTTCCCAACCAGCAAGAATGAATCGAACAAGCAGCATAAACCTTTTTTTTTTTAATATACAGGAAACACAAGACAAGAAAGGATTAGTGCTTTTGGAAGTCCCAAGCCAGAACCGACTTGAATCTTCCATAGACATCAACATAATCATATCTGGTTAAAACTTTTGATGCTCTAGACGATTTGGATACATGTTCTAAAACAGCTTGTTTTGGTTTCCAAACCCACTTAGCTAAGGCCTTAACCGGATTCACCTTTGTTTTTGTTTTAGAAGAATCATATCTTGTACCCTTAACATTCTTGTTAATACATCTGTTGTAATTAGATGTTTTCTTATGAAAGGGTTTTTGAACAAAGTTCTGGTGATTCACATGTCTTGACTTATTCATATTGAGGTTAACCTGTTCTTGTTTATACATCTTTTTCTTATGTTTACAGGTGTGCTGCAAGTGATCAAAACTACACAACATTAGAAGCTTTTTTTTGAACTCAAAATTATCTCCAAACTTTTGATTCATCGTACCATTCCATCCTCTTTGATTACTCTAAGAGTCTTATTGTTTTTCCTAACGTTTATCTGTTTTCTTACTTTTTATTTTTAGACAAATAGATTGAGGAATAAACTCAGGTGATTAGCACTTAACTTAGACTTACCACACGACATTTTCACTTGTTTTAGGTCAATCAACAGCAGGTTTAGGCAAAGACTCATCCGTAGGAATGGTTCACAAGACTTTTTACCATATGTCATTTTGATTTGTCAATGTAGGTTGGTTTTGAGGAAGGCATGAAAATCCCAGTGATGGGGGGGAACAGATTCATTCCTCATTCTTTGACAAAACCTAACATGTTCTTGATAATAAAAGTGTTTTATCATGCGCTTTTCTGGTCAAAAATACTTTGCATTCAGGATATTCAAATTTATTTGGCACCTGTATAATCCTTGTATCCCAGACCTAGCTTTGATTTCACAGACATAGAATTATCTATCAATTTAGCTAAGTTTTTAGAAGATTTTTTTTCTTTACCCCATTATTAAAAACATGGACAAAGAGTTATTAATTAGCTTCCAAATTTCCCCAGTATTTCCATTTTTATCTCAGCATGATTTTTTATTAGAATATTTTACTCATTAGACTTATTTTCCAAATCGCTTTGCAAACCTAATCTTTTCCTCATAGGGCTAACTGATTAGTTGAACCATGCTCGTTGTGTTCTAATTGTTTTAACAGCATTCTAGATTGCTTGAACTTTAACTATAACATCATTATAAAGTCTATCTAAGATTATCATTAAGTTTGTTAAGTCATTAATTTTTAGAGTCACAAACCTAAGAGACAGTTTTGTACTGTAAGTTTCATGCCGCCATTTCTTTAACTCACCACAAATGTGTAGAATGTGTTCTTCTCATCAAAGTTCTCAACGAGCTCTGATACCACTTCGTTGAGTCAAAAAACTCTCTGTCGATACTGCCTTAGCGATTATATGCGTTCATTATTACCTTGGTAATCACAAGATAATAATGTGAGAAACTTTGTTGAAGTGTTTCACCAAAGGCTATGCGGAATCTAACCTTTAGTGTTTAAGAAGAATAACAATGGTAATGGAATGGAACAGTGAATAACCAACAAGCCTTAATATTATTGATTGAATAATACGAGTACTCAAAAGTACTAGGGTTTACAAAACCTTAAAGCTACAAGAGAATGTATATGAGAGAGATATGTGTTTGTGGATGTGAGAGATTGATCTTCTTTCTCTACACCCTAGGACCTCCTTTTATAGACCAAGGAGTCCTAGTAGGTTACAATACAATTATTGATTGAATAATACATTAACTGTCTCTTAATTCTTTTTAATGCTTTCCATAATAAACATTGTAATCAGCATTAATTGTCTCTTAATTCTTTTTAATTTCAGTCTTCTGTTTGACTAATCAGCATTAACTTCAGTCTTCAGTCAATTAGCATTAACTTCAGTCTTTTGTTTGACTAATCAGCATTAACTTTAGTCTTCAGTCAATTAGCATTAACTTTAGTCTTCTGTTTGACTAAATTATGCTTGGCAGTACAAAGTATGAAGACTTTAATTCCCAACACATGCACAAGAACAAGAAGAGTTGTCTGTTAAAGAAAAGGCTACATTATTTCAACAACTCTTAGAGAAAAGAAGAAAGCATTTTGCAGCTAAAAGAGCATAAGAGGAAAGAAACAAACCACCAACAAAAGCTCAACAGAGAAAGATAATGTGTACTTACCAAAAGAACATGGAAGGATACAAGCTCAATGATTTGAAGTTAAAAGAGTTTGATTATATTTAAGAGATGTTTGACAGAGCATTCAAGAGGGTAAATACATTTGAAGACTTTAGAACAGAGTTGGTGGAGGGCAAAGAAAAGAGAGCAGGAACTGAGCTAGCACAAGAGATTACAAAGAAGCAAAAAGTGGAAGATGACAACGATAAAAAACGGAGTTTAAATAGTTAATGGAAACATTCAGATTGAAGAGAAGTAGCAATATGATGCCATTCATTTTGGTTGTTTTTATAGTCTCCAAGTATTGTTGACGGAAGGTTCATAAAAGAAGGAAGAAAAAACTATTATAAATAATAGAGCTGTGGAAAATCTCAAATGTACTATCTTTAGTTACACGCTTAAAAAGTTTGACAGGGCATATTGGAAACCTTTGTACAAAAGTGGTAAAATCTAATATAAGTCAAACAAAGACCAGTGGACGACTTAGATTTTTGTCATTATGGAATGATTTAAAAACAATGTATGAACACTTCTAGCAAGATAATGTCATGGAAGGAATCACAAGACTACAAAGTGTTGAGTTGGAAGCTATATGACTCTTGTGGAGTACATTTCTTGAGGATGCAACATATGCAGATTTATATGTTGGTATAGAAGAAGTATCCTCTTACACCATCTACACTTTCAACGATGTTGGAAAAGAAGCTTATGATTGACTATGAAAGTGAAATGGCTTATCAGCTTCTTAAATTTATCATAAAATAGCTTAAGAAGTAAAGAAGTGGTTGGAAGCATCCTCCTGGTGTTGATGAAGCTTTAAATGAAGAAACTTGATGATTTTGAAGAAGAATATCAAGTTTAGGGGAGGATTGTTGGTTTAAAGTCTTCTATAATGCTCTTAGAATTAACTACTGCTTAAGTTTATGTTAATTACTGCTTAATAAGTTAGTGTGTCATTGGACTTCAAAGAAAAATAATGCTAAGTACTTTAATCTAATAGTTCACATTTAGCTTATGCTCGTTTACAAAGTTAAGACTGCTTAGTTGAAGTTAATGCTGCTAGTGAAAGTTAATACTGCTAGTACAAATACTGATAATGATAATGCATGTTGAAAGAGATATACTCTCAAGAAAATATTCTAAGTTGTTCGTACTGTAGGTATTAAGTTAGTACTGTTTGTTAGTACTGATTATGTGATATGTATTAGTTGTTTATAGAAAAGATTTTATATACTCAGGAAAGTATTGTAAGCTGAGTAGGACTCCTTGGTGTATAAAAGGAGGCCCTAGGGCATAGAGTTATACGTATCAAAATCATCTTTTATCAATCTTAGTCGTATAATTCATAGCTTCAAGGTCTTTGTAACCCTAATACTTTGAGAGTATTCGTATTATTATCATTAATAATATTAGAGCTTATTTGTTTTAAATTACTGTTTCATTGATAATTCTTCTTAATATTAAAGATTAGATTCTGCATAATCTTTAATACATTTAAACAAAGCTTTTACTATAGTTGTGTTAGATTTATCTAATATAACTAATCCTTAAACAAGCTTAAGGAATTCGATCTATTGAAGTAGGATCAACAATTAGTTAGTTGCCAATTATCATTGATACATATTACAAGATTTCTTTATTCATATTTATCAAGATTACTACTTATATTTAATGATCAAACATTATACTTTAACTATATGTCAATCAAACATTGTACCACTGGTACAACTAAAAATTATAGAAAGTTAGAAACACTTCAATTCCAAACATTCTACAGCTTTTACACGACATTAACTAATACAGTAGTAGTTTTAAATGATTTTGTATTTGTGGGTGTCTGTACATGTCTGTTTAAAGGGACTGTTAATAAGGGGTGTTTTGGTAAGCTTATATTAAGTGGTTAAAAGCTTATTGTGTCTTTGAA
This sequence comes from Tanacetum coccineum, assembly GCA_026074375.1. Taxonomy (NCBI): domain Eukaryota; kingdom Viridiplantae; phylum Streptophyta; class Magnoliopsida; order Asterales; family Asteraceae; genus Tanacetum; species Tanacetum coccineum. Next base: position 26,020 of record BQNB010081973.1, read on the forward strand.
AAACTTTTAAGCACTTTTAAGGTGATTGGTTAAGCTAATACAAAAAGGGTTAAATCACTTTTGGGAACAGAATAAGCCAATAAGCAGAATCTATTGGATTAGAAATTTTCGATAACATATAAGCTTACCCAAAACACCCCCTTATGTGTTTATCATAGTGCATTTTTTTGAAAAGCATATGTAACCACTTTGAGGAAGAAGTAAGTTAGTTTCAATAAGTAGCTTGAATTAGCTTATTCATAAGAAAAACTGATTATCCGTGGTGGACTATTAATTAGAAGTTTTGTTTAAGTGTGAAATGATCCTTTTTGGTAAGTTCTCTGTATGAATAAGCATGAGTTGTACTATAAATTCTAAGCTTCATATATAACTTGAAGTATATGAACAAAAAACCAAAAACTCCCTAATTGAATACACAATTAACCAAGTAAAAATTTCAACTAGGTGCAAACAACCCTGAAGTGTTTTTTCTCTCCCTTGGGGAGAGAAAAACCATTTCATGTGCGACTCCCTAACAAATCGGATCTGAATGCTAATTCGTGCCTTATGTGATCATTATTCCTCTAATCGATCTTGTTAATATTGCTAAATCATTTGATTTGGTGGTTAATGTTTCGTTTAGTGGGTTTGATTTGCTAGGGTTTTGATTTCTTTCTTCTTAGGGTTTCGTCATTGTTTGTGTTTCTGGTGTTGATCTCTATCTGCATCCCTTACATCTCTTTCTGGTCTATATATTCTTTCATGTTTGTCCTTTTAACCTATTCTGGTTAACGAAGCAAAGGGTTAGGGTTTATAGCCATTTTTCGTTAGGGTTTGCTATTTTTTGAATCATTCTGATCGCTTCTAGTTTTTCTATATTCTATCATTCTATTCGTCTTCCTTTCCTGCTGGTCTTTTTGACTTGGTTGGATTTAGGGTTTCGATATATTATTAGGGTTTTTTGGGTTGCAGTTGGTTATCTGATTCTCCTATCCTGGTCTAATGGTGGTATCCTTTTGATCTGGGCTGATTATTCTTCCTTGTTGTGGGTGGCTGATCATCCTGGTATGGGGTTTGTTTATCTTTGTTAGGGTTTCGTCTGTTATGCATTGATCTTTGCTGATGTCGGATGTTTGATATCTGATCTCGTGTATACTATTATCGTTATTGTCATGGATGCTGATTAGGGTTGGGACCTGTTCATGGTGGAAAACCCTAAGTATTTAAGGTTTTATTTTCTTTTCCCTAATCATTGGCCTGGTGGTGTTGTTGGTTGCTTGATGTGAATATTGTTTGAAGGTGGGCTTGAGCGATGGATCACGGTAATCATAACTAGTGGTTATGACAATGGAAGACTTAAGTGGTATGACTGAAGATGAGGACACAATCCATATTGTTGATGATAATGTGGAAGCTGGTTCTTAGATTCTTCTGCTATGCTCTTGGTAGAAGTTGTGGTTTTGGATAATAATTCTGATATTAGTCAGACTTATGTTTGTTTTGTTGTTCATGCGCGAAATGATAATCTCAGCCCTAAATATAACAACCCGCAATTTTCATCAATGTAATTATCTATCTATTAAATTATATGCACTGTATTATCCATCTATTATATATACACCACCTTTATACAGGGAAATTTTTTGTTTTATCTCATTTTGCAACGTAACTTGCATCTCTAAAGTAAACGAGCTCACGCAACCTCTATCAATGCCATCTATATCTATGTTTATATCATGTAAACATCCTAATATGTCAAGTCTATATCCTAATATCATTTTTACCAAGTACATTATCCATTTAACGTACTTTTCAAAACGTTATATCAAAACAAGCATTAAACGTTAACGTTTACATCAAAACCCTAATTATATGTAATGTATACATATAAAATGAATGTGCAAGCCTTCAAGCATGTGTACAAGTGTACAATGCACCACATTTGAATAACTTTTCCCTCCAAAACAATGTACAACTCTTTTTAGCTCAATGTACAAGCCAATAAAGCATAAAATTCAAACTAGCTCATTTCCCTCCAAAATCTTAAGGATTTCGTACCACCTCTTTAGCACTAATTACGAGCACTCAATACACAATATTTAAACACTTTTCCCTCTCTAATCTCAGCTCCTACACTAACCCTAAAACTTTAATTCTAAACCCGAAAACCCTAGCAAACCCGTTACACCCTTAAACTAGTTCATAGTTTTTAGAAATCTGATCCGTTGATAAAACATAGGATCTGGGAAAAATCAATAGGCTTTGGGTATTAAGTGAAAATACTAGGTTTTAGCCCTATGTCTTGTGATCATTTTTCCGGTTGACTCAACCCGATTCGACGTCGGATGAATTAGTTATAGCCGAAATGGCAAAGGTACGCAGATTCGGCACACTTGTATAGTAACCCCTAAATATGTAAAACTAAAAGTTGTAGAGGACTCAAATATTTAACCATGCTCACTAGTTTGAGCTTCTTTGGAGTTACGGTTTGTAAATTGCAACCATTTTACCGAGACTGATGTTGGCTGTCCAAAAACGGCCATGTATAAACTAAATAAATACCTCAAGCTCCTCCATGACTCACCACCACCTTCATCACCATGACCTCACCACCACATCACCATCACTCCAGCACCTTACAAGCACCTCCATCACCACCTTGTAAGCTCCTTGTCACCTACTTGTCCTTCTTATGGCAAAAAACCCTCCAACACCCCACACCTTGCAAATCTACACTTCTAGCTCACAATACTCATCTCTAAGCATCCTTAGTCGTCTATCTACAGATCTTGATCCCTTCTCCAAGTTTCCTTGGCCTCTAAGGTATAAAACTTGGGCACTAAGCCTCAAAAACTCATATACTCGTCAATGGAGTTCTAACTGTTGGGATTCTTGATTTGATCAGACAAAGTAAATATAAGAATGAAACAAAAGGACTAAACTAGTAATTACAGAAATCTTTAAGCTGGTGGAGAATATGATGATAAAGATGAAGATTTCAGAAGATTTCCTTATAAAGATAAAGATACATAAGATATTAGAAGATATTCTTAAATGTTTTAAATATATTGTTTGTTCTTATCTTCTTGTGTAAGCCTTGAAATCTCTCTATATAAAGAGATTATTAGGCGTCTGGTTTTGATATCCATCCATAGAAAACTAGAGCTCTCCTAATGAGAGTCTAGATAGTTAGATAGCAAGTCGACTGATGAGAGTCGAATAGTACACCATAGTTAGTTGGTGTAGCCCCAAATTATAGTTGGGGTAATAGGGAAATGTTCATTAAAGAAAATCTTGTGATAACTTTGATTGTGTTCTTTATTATTCCGTTGTGTGTTATCAATCATTGTTATTGTTCATCTTAGATATATAAGATCTAATCAATCTTGAGCTATAAATGATCTTATCAATTGGTATCAGAGCCTCGTGGCTCATGATATCTAGGATCTACAAGGTTTTTGGTATCGTG
>BQNB010081974.1:0-29466 GCA_026074375.1 Tanacetum coccineum
ACCATCACTATAAGTAGAGTATGAGGTGTGCGTACCTCTTGTGACTGCAAACCCGGATCAAAATCTGTACATGATGTAAAGCAACAATCGATTCAATGAGTTATTGCAAACCAGAGAGTCATAGGCAATCGACCAAAGGCATCTGCGTTTCTTGGCACCACAACTTGATCTTCACAACCATCAGTACTATTAACATATTTGTAGATTTAGGATGGGTTTTTTTCCTGGAGATTTTGTGGTGGCTGAGAAAAGTTAATTAGGGTTTGAGAGGGAATTTGTGAGAGAGAAAAGGATAAAGTATGGAATGAGTGCTAAAAATATGGGACGGTTTTTAGAATAATAATAATAGTGGAATTCCCTTAATGCCCTTAACACCTTTAGAAAAGTAGTAGATAATTACAAAAATGACATCCTGCATTGATATAATGTACATCATGCATTATTAGGAGTAAAAATGCTGGTTCTGTAGGTTCTGTACAAAAAAATAGTTCTGCAAAGAAAATGCCACTATATGTGTGTGTGTGTGTGTGTGTGTGTGTGTGTGTGTGTGTGTGTATATATATATATATATATAAACTAAACAAAATAATAAATATTACATTTATTTAACCATTTAAACCACCATTGTAACCGGTTTTATATTTATAAAATCTTACGATATATTTATTGCCGATCTATATAAACCAAACGCACCCTTGCTGTTTTCTGCTAACCCAAACGCACCCTATTCGATTTCCTGCTAACCCAAACACACCCTTACGGTGTTTCTGCTCACCCAAACACACCCCTTGGTGCTTCCTGCTAAACCAAACGCACCCTTATTGCGTTTTCTGTTAACCCAAACACCCCTAATCTGTTATAACCTAAACCAAACACACCCTTTGTGTTATAAACATCAAAACCAAACGCCCCTATGGCTGTTAACTGCTAACCCAAACGCACCCTTTATGGTTTCCTGCTCACCCAAACACTCCTACTGCTATTAAACCCAAACCCAAACGCACCCTTGTGCTGTTTTCTTATACCAAACGCACCCTATTCGGTGTTAATAACAACCACACGCACCCTTTGGTGCTTAGAACAGCCAAACGCACCCTGATAGTGCTTGCACGGCGGCGATGGCGTGGTGGCTGAGCCACGATGGTGTTGTTGTGGTGGCTAGAGTGATAGTGGTGGCTGTAATAACAGCGATGGTGGGGTGGTCTCGGCTGTGGTGATGGCGACGTGGTGATGATGTGGTTGTATTCGTGGTGGCGCGAGGGTGGCGATGATGTTGGTGGTGGCTGGTGTTGTTGGATCGGAGGTGGAGGTGGGGATGACGATGGTGAGGTGGATCTATGGTGGGGCGTGGAGGCGGCTGGTGGTGCAGGCGGCTGGTGGCCAGAAAAAGGGTGACGCCGGAAAAGTTAGAGGGGAAGAAGAGATGTGTTGGTGGCTAGGGTTATGTATGAGAAAACCCTAATGGATTTAATATATATATAGAAAACTTTTTTTTTTAAATGACATGTGTATAATAGTCTAGGGAGTGTTCAGGTAAATATAACTACAAGGACTGAAAACGTATTTTTTGTTAAATAACGGTTCGGGGCTCGTTTAGGCTAGATAACGGGTGATTTAAAACACGAAACTTGCGCCATTGTGTTCCAAATGATTTTTCCATGAAATATGAGTATTTACGCGACTAGTATTTTATAAATGTTTTATAAAATTTATTTAAATTGTTTGTGATTTATTGTGTAACACGATTAAGCTTTGTTTAAAAAAAACTTTAACTTGAATATCCGCGTTTTAAGACAAACGTCATTGAATAAAATGATCAATAATTTATTAAATATTTTTATTTAATAAAAAGGTGATAATTAAATATAATTTAATTATTTTCGTGTCGGTACGCGTTGTTCTCGTTTCTAAAATTTTGCGAGGGTATTTCGGTCATTTTCTGCTTGTTTTCGGGTCTCGGGCCAAACTAAAAAGTTGTCCGGAATGTCGTTTTACATCAAATTGCTTTAGAGTCCGAGTCGTGAAAACGTGATCTAGCGGGTCGTTTTTGATAAGTCAACAAAAAAATAACATATATCTTCTCGTTTTCAAGTCAAATAAGTTAACAATAAATTTGCACATGAAATATGTGTAATATAGGTTCCGAAAATTTTACCGGTTACTCGGTAATCGTTTTTAAGTGACAATAAAATATCAAAAGTCAAAAAGTCAAGTCGGACCCGAAAAGTCAAAGGGTGAAATAGTCATTTAAAATTTCGAAAATTGTCGGTTGTTACATGTACAATAAGATAATTTTGTACGAGTATTGATAAAGTGAGTATTTATTAGGTCATTGTCGGGTACATTGTGCGCTTGTGTAGAGATTGTTTGTGTTTTGCCTTATTTGAGATTGTGCGGTTGCTTTTGATTGCTGATTGAGGTGAGTTCTCGTAGCCCCACTTTTTACTATTTTTCCGTTGGGGGAAAATGATACTCAAATGTGTTTTGAAATGTTTTGAATTTATCTGTGCGAAATGTGGTTTTGTTTTTGGGACAAGATATGTGCTTATGACTGTTATGTGAATATTATGCGAAATGTGGTTTATGGTTTTGTTTAAGGTCAAACCTACGAGCTCACCAACATGATTGTTGACATTTTCGAGTAGTATCTTTTTCAAGGTGTGTTCAATTCACAAAGGTAGGTGAATGGTACTAATAGAAGAAAAAGATGTAACCCACGTGGAACTGGGTTGAGATGGTTTTGGATAATTGTTTGTATGTCTAAGCTTTTAACTTGAATATGTAAGTAACTCAAGTGTTAGGATTGTCAAACTGTAATTGTGTCATCTTGATCTGGTCTCTCTGGCTTGTGCGGATGAATGGTATCGTTGCATCCGAGGTTCCGCCATCTGATTGGGTGTGACATGTTGTTTACCATCGTATAACATAGCACAGGTTGCGTAAGCCAGTCGGAGGACGAGGTATGCATGGTCATTTTTACCGTATTGCTTTGTTTCTAAAGCACACACAATCTGCTTCAATGCTAGATTGCATACAGTTGACCACATGGCAAAAAAATTAATGCTCACTTGCAGAAACTTACAATGTAGAATTATAAGTGCTAATAGTGGCACTGGAATTATAAGTGAATTATAAGTGTGGTTTATTAATATCACGTAGAATTGCAGGTGGGAACTGTTGCAGTTAACCTTGAGATGGAAGCTTGGCTCTTGGCCGACTTGGTCTGCTGCTGATATGACGCTCGATAAGGTTGTTGATTACATTAAGAGGGAACCAATCAGTTCTTCCATTGCAGTTGATATTTTTATGTAATACGCATCTTAAAGACTTTCCAATGTAATAGAAACTTTATATTATGCATGTATTTAGACTCTGCGTGTAAACTTTATGCTTCAATCCTCATTAGTACGCGTTGCTAAATCGAATCATTTTCCAGATTCTGTTATGGTTTCGTGGAGCGAAACACGCGTGAATCTACTTTCGGCTCAACGTCGTTTGCTCTGTTCTATCAAAAAAAAGAATAGCAGCGAAGCGCGGGCTAAAAACCTTGTTGTTAACAAACTGACATGATTCTAATGTCGCGAAAGAAGCATGAGGAGGATCTAGCAGATATATAAAGTTGTTTGATTTTGGAGAAAATGGCAAGAAAGTAATAAAACATGTTAACTAGTATTTAGATAATACTTTTGGATATTAATATCATTTAAATATAATTAAAATGCTTATTTGGACATAATGAGATTTTAAAAGATTTTAATGGATATAGATGTAATTATGAAATTTAGAAGGATATTGATGTAATTATGAAGATTTTCAAGGATATAGATGAAATTGTCCTAAAAAATAATGATGCCATTGATTTCAACTTAAAAAAATTAAAAATATATATGTGATGTATGTGTTTTATAATTATTAGTGATGGAGAAATTTAACTCACGTGTTTAAACTCATGCATACAGCTTTCATCGTGTAACACACATAATATAAATTTTCTCTCTGATAATTTTCATTATTAATTTTGTCAAATGTCACGATTTTAAGTTAAACATATCATTAGCTATAAGTTCTAGTTATGAGATCATTTTTCGTGTATTATAACCATCTCCAAAATGTGGTAGTTGTGTGTGGCCTTTAAAAGGTACCAAAACCTTGGCCTTGCTATTTGAGTATATATAATTTATTAAAGCGGTGTTTGGAAATGCTTATTAAAAAACAGATTATGCGTCTTGAAAACGAATAATTAGATAATCAGCGGTTATAAAACGTGATTATGAAAAATAGTGTTCGGATATGATTATATTATTTGAAATCGCAATAATCAGATGATCCATTAGTAAAAAGGAGCAATACACATACATAGTAGTAGTTGCGGCCTTGCGGGTATTTATGTAATTTGCATTTGGAGATAGAAAGTGCGTTTTCTAGCAGCATGTCTCTAGCTGATGTTTCAAAACTGCGTTTTGGGTGACTAATAACACACATAATCGATTATCAATATTCTTTTGCCAAATACTAAGGGTCCGTTTGGTTTGTAAATGGGTTTAAGATTAGAATTTGAATTTGGATCTAAATTTGGGTTAGATTTGGATTTAGTTTTGATTAAATAATTATTTTATAAAAAGTTAATATTAAATTGATTATATTTAAAAGGTACTTTCTCTTGTTTTTTTGACTATTTTTACATGAAGACAAAATGAAATATTAACATTGTTATATGAGGACAACAAAAAGAGAGGGGAAAGAAAAAATTGAACTAAATGACAAACGGGTAAAATAAAATCCAGGGCTGCTCCTTGGTGTTTCTGAAAACCCTCACAGAGGGGTGTGACGCGTAATATTAAAACCCAGGAATACTAAACAAACATTGTTTTTTTACTTTGATCCCAACCCTTTTAACTCAAACCCCCCATACCAAACGCCTCCTAAAGTTTGATCATCCACATTTTGAAGTCGCAATAAGCAAATAATCCACTTTCAAAACGCAATCTGAAACATGTTAGAAATTGGGGTGTGTGTGATGATCCTGGATATCTCTGTTGTATCGTGTTGAGTTCACTTTCCGTATTAAGTATTTCGACCCTATAAGATGCCTGGGTTGCACGAAATCTCAATCGGGATAATACAAAGAGAATGGAAATTCATGTTCTAGGCACAAGAATCACAAATAAAAAACAATAGGGGAATTGTAAGTGTATTCGTATGTATGAATGAGGCTAATGGATTTGTTTATAAAACAGATTCTAGATGACATTTAAGCAGTTAAAGTTGGTTGAAACCAACTTTCACAACTGTTTTTTCAACAGTCACACTGGTTGGGGAAATAAGAGGGGAAAACGGATAACTTACTTGGAGCACCAAATATACCGTTTGGATCAAGGGGCGCTGCCCCTTGACCCCGCAAGGGGCGCAACCCCCTTGACCCCTGCATTTTTGTCATGGTCGAAAACATATTAGCTCAACGAGTGTGCACTCCACACTTCCCTAACTCGTATCCGAGCCGAATATGAAATCTCATTAGTCTCTAGTAAATCGTCATTACCTAAATGGCCGTCGATGACACTAAAATCACCAACAAATCCCCCGTATTTTTTAGTGCAAATCTTGATTTACTAAAACATATATAAAGATATATGCAATTATGTTATAACAAACATAACGAAACAAACAAATGCATAAATGAAAATGTCTTGCGATTGAATTTTCATCTTAGTATAATACACATTCCAAATATTCAAAAATCGGGGTGTCGTAACGATTGAACCCGTCAATCCATTTGAATACCTGAAGATACTATACACATAAGTTTCTACAACACTCTAATGTTCGTTACTTGACACTATTACAAGCCATGTGTCCCAATCCATTAATGAACATACAGGAAGCCAAGTCCAAGCTTCTTGAAGCGGCAAAACTTCATGTTCACATAGGTGGTCCCTTTTAGTTCTTGCACCTGCATTTGCAATTTTTCAAAAAACAATTAAAAAGTAAACTTCAACCTAACCATCAACTTGCAGTCTGAACACATACCTCGAGATAATACACGTGTTCCAATCTTTAGCTATGAGCTTTCATATTGAAATTCAGCTTCCAACATTGTATTAAAGAGAATTGGTATCTATAGGTAAGTAGATTGAATATGACTTTAATCCCATCTCTATCACTGACTCATCACTTAGTCCCCCTAGCTAAACCCTTTTTGTCAATGGTCCACAAAATTATGTGCGTCTAACAAACTCAATAATAATCACACCATACTAATTAGTTCTCTAACTATACCATGTCCTCACACCTAAGTGGTCTAGACTTCCCTTATTATATCCTGACAAATGCCTTATCCTTGTGGGAGCACCTATCACAACGGATAGAAATTGGTGCTATTGGTTCGGTCCATATTAGAATCTCATGTAATTCCCCCAAGTTTCTTAGCCATTCTGCTTCAAAAGAATTCCTAAGAATACAAGGCTCCAAGACTCAAGACGTCACAACAAGGATCCACAATTTAATGACCACCCTTTAGGGGGAGATTGTTAGCCGTGTTTTTATTAAAGTGATGGTCATTAAATATTCCTGAGCCTTGTATAAGAAAAACTTAGTTTACGGGAATTTATCTAAGCTAATTGGGCCTAGGTGTCGGGCTTAAGTCCATTGGTAATAGGTCCGGCACAAAGTCAAGCCCAACAACCCAAGAAGGTTTTTATCTCTCGTAACTATAAAAAGCCCTTTCCAATTGTGGAGAGGGTGTTGCTTCTCATTTTCTTTTCTAAGTGCAAGTAACCATCTCATTTTTCTTTCATTGTCTTTCTCTCTCTAGCTCTCTCTTTCTCTAAAATCTTTTTCTTATTTTTGTGTTCATGGTGATGAAATGATATCTCTAACAATTTTCAACGTTTAATACTTATAAATTTATTAATAACCATACCCCATTGTTTGCGGAACAACAATGGGTATTGAATGACAATGTGTGTGTGTGATCTCTTCACTAACAACTTAGCATAAATCAAAGTATTATGTTAAGTTGACAACTATGCTAACCTACTGAACTCGTTCAAGGACTTAGTTGATTTAGAGAAGTAGGTGTTTGTAAAGGAGTTGATGGTTAAGGGTTATTTGATGTCACTATAGGAACTTGGATATCATAACACAATGGAAGATTTAGGGGTTAGCCGATTCTAGAGAGAGAAATAAACTAGAGAGAAAAGTTCTAGTGAGAGAAAGTGAATGCTTGTATTATAAAAATGACCAACCACCTCTTCCATGGGATGGAAGAGGCTTATATAGTGTTGCACAAACCGGCCTAAGGCCTTGGTATGGGCTTATACGTGTGGGTTTTTACCCGGCCTATTACCGTATGTCATACGATTAACATTAAACTACGAGCTACGATAAACTGTAAAATACACGGGGTGACCGAGTATTTTTCTTAAACGTAACAATCCCCCCCCCCCTTAAGGGAGGTCACCTTAGAAAATACTAACTTAAGATCAGCAATCTTCTGATTGTTCTTGTGTTCCAGCTCGTAGTATTTGATTCTTCATTTGACATCGTGTACTTTAATGAAGTGATCTTTGATCTTTAATCTTGAGCTTGTTCCTTCACTCGACTTGTGTGTGATCTTGAACTTATTTGAGATCATCAGCCAAATGTAATCTCTAATCAACCTGTGATGTTTGGTAAAATTTATAAAGCTCAGTAGGTATGGTTTAGAAAATGGTAAAGTGAGGTCAAAATTCTGCGTTTTCGGGTAAATTGTAAGACTTTGAAATAATGTGTAAACGAATTGGTTAATGACGGGCATGGGGTCGGGGTGACCCATGAGGGTAATTAAACACCTTAGACATCCATCATATGATTGTTACATGTGCTTAAGCTTTTGGCTTAGTAGCGTGTAACACGTGTTGTTTTGTTGTTTAGATTTGTGCTAGTGTTTGTGGAAGCTGCAAAGTAATCAGGTGAGTTTCATAGTCCCATTTTTACTATGTTTTCTTGGGATGGAAATGATGCAAAATATGTTTTGAAATGTTTTAATTGCTGTGATTATATGGTTTGATTGACGCATGGACTTTTATGTAGCTATTATATATTATGTGCTAAGTGTTATTTGATTTGGATCGTGGGTAACGTTCCTACCCGTTATTGGTTTCGCCTACTTTGTGGGTAAGATCCTTGGAGGTGATCAACTCCTTGTGATATTGTGTGGATTCGGTACCAAGAGTCTGGAATTTGGAATATCATTCCTCTCCATGACTATTAGTGGAGCGGCGAGGTACGCCTACCTCATTGTTTTGTGGTTTGGATCGGGGGACACGTTCCGTCCCAATGTGATTGTTGTTGAATGCATGTTAGCGTGTATAATAGCCAGCTTAATTGTCCTGCCATGCTTTGTTTTGTTTTTATAATCACAGTAATTTATTTTAAACCTGTATTGGTGTCGTAAAACCTATGACTCTCACCAACCATTGTGTTGACGTTTAAGCATCATTTTCAGGTGAGCGTTATGAAGGTTCTGAAGTTAATAAAAGTGGCTAGAGAGACTATTAGGCTGCATTGGAAGATCCCATTTGATTTTGTTTCGTACTTTGTTTGCATGAATTCTTGAATGTTTTATTAGGTTTGTGAGGCATTGTCTTTGTATTGATGAGACCCCTTTCATTAATAAAAGATGTCGTTCTTTTGTTTTCGGTATTGTCATGACACATTGTGTCTTTTATTTCTAGTTATGCATATAGTGGTTCTCTATTGTTGACACCATTTTGTTGTGATGATATCCTTTCTCGTTACGCCTCGTGTTTCCGCCTTGGCGGGGTGTGACAGATATGGGTGGCTTCTTTTTTTTCACCTTTTATCCTTACAATTCTTTTTCATTCTTTAACCCCTTTAGTGCTTACCGAGACTTCATGACTAGTACCTTGTTGGGTTTGTTCCAGTACTAGCTCCATCTCAGTCGGCACTATTCTCTTATTCTTACCTTTTTTCCTTTTTTTATATCATACCTAAGGACTTCTACACTAACTAGTGGATTGTCCTTGGGTAGATCCCTCTAAATCTGGCTGGATCATGGGAACTAATACCTAACCTTACCAACCTTATAACTCCGATAAAATTAAATGCATGGTCGGTCTTTTGGTATAGTTCACCTTGCCATAAAACCAATTGAAAACTCAATAAAGGTACATGTGATATAAATATCAAAGCTTTTTATACCTCGATTGTTTTTTGACTTTTCAAAAATGCTCCCCTTCAACATGTGCATCGATAATAAAAAATGTTTAGCACAAGGAAGATGGAGTATACACATGAGTCCATAAAATCACATTTTTATTAGTTTTCATATTTTAATCACATTTTCTCCCCTTATCAAAAATTTCAAACCCTTTGATATTTTAGATATCAATTGATTCAAATATGTTAGGAAAACTGGGAGAAAAATGTGCTGATTATTCACAAGCCGATTAGGGAACATATTAATGCTCCCCCTCAATCAATGAGGGTATGTGTGAGTGTCAAGTATAATAATTTTGAAAGATTTTGACTTTAACGAAAAACTCATGAAAAATTTATACATTGACACTTAACACCGAAAGATACACTACATAATAAGAGTTAATGTACAAGAGATATTATACAAAATAAGATGATATTGACCTGAGTTTTGGAATGATTAAATCATTCGGTTCTCTGGATGAGTCTGTAGTCACATCTCTTAACCTTCCACTAACAAAGCTTTCAAGACTCCTGAAAATTCTCCTTATCTTGAACCTTCTCTCAATCACCTCTATAAACTCTTTACTCCTCCTTTTATCATCCTCAGACCAAATTCTATTCTCCATGACAGGATTGAACTTGAATAGCACGAAGTCTTTGACCATATGATCCAACTTTTCTAGAATTCTTGTTAATGTGCCATCGCTAAACTTATGCACTTCAGACTCCCTCATCGTCTTCTTCTGAGTGTTCCTATCTCTATAGATTACGGCCCTTGGTTTGTGAATGATGGTGTAATCTTCTTTGAAGAGAAAATCAGATGTATACCAACTCGGTTGAGTAAGGTTGAGCTTCGTTTGATAACTCTCAATTCCGAGCTACAAGTCTTCTACACGTTTTCTGATGAAAATTTTCCTAATACACAAGTTGACTACGTTGAATAGGTGAACCTTGTTAGCACCAGATAACTGGTTGAGATTGCCTTGAAGAGGAAGCAAGTATAGGTCTTCAAAATCATTCAAATGCAGATTTTTGAATCAACTTCTGAGATCTTGTATTCTTTGTAATCAGCTCTGCGTAGAATGATCTCTTTTAAATATGTGTAACTGTATCCTGAGAAGGTCTTAAGACTGACAACACTAAGAATCCGCATGTGAGATCTGACTACATAATGATCAAAGGGGGCACTGTGTCTTGTGATGTAGAATTCCTTACGCTTAAACCACCAATGTAAGATACTGTAGGCTGCACTAATATCGTATTCACGTTCACTTTCAATCCACAGTGACGGTACGAGTTCTTCAAGCCTAAATTTTGGATAGTAAGCCGCTTTCAGCTTGAATATTGACAGAGCATTCCTTCTTCCTTTGTCACCTGATACAAGATATTCTAGATCCTTATTGAAGAAATATTGTGGTTGAATTGTTACCTGACCTGGTGGACCTCCTAGAGGTAATGGTTCGCTTACGTCAGGCATAACCCGATTACCCTCAGGATTGGCCAAATCAACCCTCAGGATGGGCCAATCCATATAAAATTGAAGGGAAATGATGTTCTTGTGAAATGGTGTGACTACCTTAAAAGCTAGACCTTCCAAGTCAGCTTTGCTGAGCTTCTTCTTCCCAATCTGTTTGCAGTACCATTTGATGAAGGAACCTATATCGCTAGTCTTCCTAAGTAACTTGTTTTCTTCCGGATCTTGATATGAATTAGCAAGTGCATTGGCCCAGTTGTTCTCAGGTTCAGGTAAATCATTTGGAGGAACGGCCCATTCCGGTTCAGGTGTTTTTGGTCTTTCTTCCTCTGGTACAGGCTTCAACCAATCTGGTTTGGTATTGATCTTTGGAAGATAGGCAGCATCGGTCTCCTCTGTGTTTGAGAAATGCACATCATCTGGTATTGAAACATCATCAAAAGGCTTTTCAGATTGAGGGTCAGTCTTTTGCTTTGAGGAGCTAGAATGAGCTTCTCTTATGTTAGAAGTCTTCCAAGCTGAGGACGTCTGAGCTTAAGACTGTTTTGAAGCAGAAGTGTCAGAATCATGCCTTTTCTTCTTATTTTGGTTTGTATCTTTTAAAGGAGGTGGATGAGGATCTTGGTTGTCACGACGTCTTTTACGAGACTTGGTCGTTGCTTCAATGAACTCTTCCCTGTTCTCACGATCTATAGATGCCTCCAAAGCTTCGTAGAGAGCTGCATGTTCAGGTTGTGATCAGTAGGAGCCACTTTCAAACATCCGATCACGAAGAATTTCTTTCATATTAAATTCTGACAACTCTCTGAAGCGATCATGAACTAGAGCTTGGAGAGATCATGAGTGTCAATCTTGATGTAATTGTCAATCTTTGAATACATATCGTGATTCTTCAGTGTAAATATCCTGGATGAGAGAGCTTGAGTAGTTTGATCCTGAACCTTGTTTTTCTTTTCAAAGTTGGCACATATCTGTTCTAGTGCCGAGACATGAGCAGCTAGCGCAGGATTTGTGGTACTTTGTTATTGTGGACTTGGTGGTAGAAGTAGTGTTGTTGTTGTTGTGGTTGTAGTTGTAACTGTTGGTGCTTGTACAAGAGATGATACTAGTTTTGGAGGTGAGAATACATAAACTAGGAACCAAGAAAAGAAAACATGGTGACATATAATAGACATTTTTGTATACTTTTAATCATAACCTTTTTATGTAAACCTTAAAAACCCTAATTTATACCAAAACATGTTTATACTTAAACAACATGTTAACATACTTTTACATCCATTTTTCCATGATATATATAACAATATGACATAAGAAAAAGTGTTAAATTTCATAAACATAAGTGATAACTCATTTTACATATTAAAAAGTCCTAAGTGGTGATTTAGCCATAATTAATATATTACACATAAAATCATGATAATAAAAAGTATAAAGGAATTAGGAAGACCTTAGGGAGGATGTATGAGATGAGAAATAAATTCTAAACCCGTGTTTAGACTCAAAACCAAAGCTTACAAGCTTATAAACCCTAGGTGTAGAAAGCTATCAACAGAAGGTCAACCTTACCGCACCAACAATTAATTTTCGCCTGGCATTAGAGAAGCATACGATGTTACACCCAGTCGTCTCAAATGCAGTATACGACATTATATACAAGAACAACAAGAAAGAAAAGAGAGTGATGAGACATCAAGAAATTCATAAGTTTTGTGATGCTACATTGAAAAGAGTCTTGGAAGCGTTGAAAAGCTAAAATAATGATGTGAAACATAGTTATGTGACTCCAATTCTTAGTAAAGAAGTTGTTGAGTACCTACAACTGTTTGAGGAAGAGATTGAAGAACGATTGAAGCATCGTGATCAGATAAGACATTAGGAGATATATGTGAATGGAAGACCACTAGGATCAAGAAGGGAACGCCCAAAATAATCGACCCTTAGGGGGAGATTGTTAGGATCATAAAAGTGTCGATTTTGATACTTTAGGTAGTTTTAATTATTATTAATGTTTAGACTTTATTTTATAAGTAGAAAGTATTTTGTAATAAGGAGAAATATGCTTAAAGTGAAAAATATCATATTATCCAAAGAATAGGGACTAGATTGCAAATTAAGGAAAATAAAGGAAGGGAAGCTAATCCTCCCTTCTCCTATAAATACCCCCTAATCAACATTAGGGGGTTAAGGCTTGTAACTCTCACTTTCCCTCCCATTTCTCTTTTCTTTATAAAATTTGAAAAATTGTGAAAGTCTTGCTTTCCTCTCTTAATTCTCTCTATTCTTAACCTTCATTCATCATGTGATTCAAGATAAAACATGACCTAACAAAGTTGAGAAAGTAAACATGGTCAATCGCAAACTAAAAGAAGCGAATGTTGATTTGACCACTAAGCTTGCAAGATATAAGGGGAATGAAAAATGTTTTATCAAGCAAAATATGATGAACATGAAAATGGTTATAGAAAGTCTGTTTATCAAGAATAATGTATTACTAAAATGATAAATGCTCTTCACTTAAGTTTAGCTAAAACGATAACAACTTTAAATAAGGAAATTGCAAATCTAAATAACAAGCTTTCAAAAGAGAAATCAAATGTTTCTTATCTTAAACAAGAAAATGAAAAGTTGAAAAGTGATTTCAAAACGCGTGAAGATGAGCTTATTGATAAACTTATTCAGCATGAGAAAAAGATAAAGTAATTAGATAACATTTTGGTCAAAACGGGTCAATCGATTCAAACAATGCATATGCTTTCACCTAAGCCGGACTTATTTTACCTCAGTGAATAAAAGATGGCTATTGGTTATCAAAATTCCTTCTATCTCAAGCAAGCTTAAAAAAAGCAATAGATGGCAGAGGTTTTGGAAAGAGCATATCCTCCCTGCTATGTACATGATTCCAGAGTAAACACTAAACATTGCTCAAGAGAGTCGTTTAAAAAATGGAAACAGCTTAACAAAGAAATAAAACCAGCAAATTAGAAAAAATTAATAAACTTTATGAGGTTTTTGATTCTCAAATGGCCAAGTCACGTGAAGAGGTCTACTTTTCAAATGCATCCAAAATGGCCAGTGTGTCTAACACAATTTCTAAATCAATTCCAATATCTAATGATGAATTTTCGGATGATACTCCAAGTGTTACCCAGAAATTTCTATATGAGATAAAAGACACCACTGTGACTCTTCAACGTGTTGTTAAACATAGAATGAATGCAAACGTAAATAATTTGTCATCTCCAGCTCATCAAGAGGTTCAAAAGATTTTTAAGGATGAAATTGCTCCTATCGTTAACCAAGTTGACGCTAGAGTACAAAATTTTGAAAATCATTTTTTGAAAGAAGCAGCTAAATTTTTTTGAGCTTCAAATCTCTTGTAAACGAAGCTGATGAATCTCTTGATATGAATAAGGTTTTGGAATACGAAAACGAGAGACTCTTAAGAACAGTTGTTAGTCAGGATATTATGTCTATTATGAAAAGAATCCTATGGTTGTTATATACATCAACTCCCAAATTTGAGCTGATCGTTCAAAGAAAAACTATGAAACCTTGAAAGCATTAAAAAGTAAAAGAATTTTGTTCTTTGTGAAATGGAATGTACAAAATGTGAGGAATGCAAATATGACAAGATTTCGTATGATAAAGCTTATAATGATATGCAACAACAAATCAAACGGTTACAAGCTCAGTTGGGAGATCTCAAGGGTCAGAGTATGAATACTCAATGTGAATCAAATACCCTTGATTCTTTGTCTCAAAAACTTGATGATGATAACATGTCCTTAGAATTTCAAATTTTGAATTTAGCAAAAGAAAATGAACATCTTAAATCTATTTACAAGAACCTTTTTGATTCTATAAAACAGACACGGGCTCAAACCAAACTCATAACTGACAGCTTTTGTTTTTTTTTTGTTTGTTTTTTTTTTTTTTTTTTTTTTTTTTTTTTTTTTTTTTTTTTTTTTTAAAACAACAAACACAAACCCCATTACAAGAAAACTAATGATACCAATTTATGAAAATGCTATTGATAAGTAGCCCATTGTACATACAAGTATTTCTTGAACAAAACAAAATGAAGTGAAAGGTACGAGTGTGAATACTAAGTTTGAAAAACCATCAATCTTGGGGAAACCGCCTTTGCAATATATCAGAAACCAATCAGTTGTTAGACAACCGATTGCGTTTCAATCTGAACGACCTAAAATTCTAAAAACTCAGTTTATTCCAAAGTTTGTTAAGAAACATGCTTTGACAAAACCAGTCACTTCACACTTGGTACCAAAAAGTCAAGAATCAAAAGTTAAGAAAAACTAAAAAGTGATTACCCCCGAATGAGTAGAAATAATTCCTCGTTAAGATTTCCTAGTGTAGGACAACGTTAAGCCTAACAATATGTAAAAGCAAGCATAGTACAAAACCGTCACTGTTTCACACCTCAAGTCCGATTACTGAAGAAATATGGTGAATTATAAAATACAAAACATATGTTACTGAATGTAATAACATTAAGCTTGCTATTCGGAATGATAAATATGAGGTTATTTGTGCTACATGTAAGTAATGTTTGATTATTGCTAATCATGATGACTGTGTGTTTAAGTATGTGAATGGCATGAACTCTAGCAAGCAAAACCAAAGTGCCAATGTTTTAAAAAGTGCAAATCAAAAGAAACATAAGGCAAATATCAAGAAATCAAAGAAGTTAGGTTCCAAAGAAAGACTTTCTTCACTAGGCCTAGCAAACCTAGAACTTGCCTTAGGTGGTTACCAACTAGAAGAATTTTTGACCTTAGTGGAAAAATAACTGAATCCAGTAACATCAAAAGTGAGCCTGACACATCTGTATGTGATAATGCAAGTGATTCTAACCCTCAGGAACCTATAAGCAAAAGGTTTCCAAATACTACTTCTTTTCTCGACAGGTTTATAAGACTCCGAAGGCAGAATATGTGTCTCTATCCGCTTGTTGTTCTCTAATTTGTCTAGAAATGGATTTTGAACAACGCAGTTCAAAACCCGAGCTTCAAGGAAAGACTTGTGTACACATCAGTGCGCAACTCATTTTTCAAATAAAAGGGAAGTGTACGATTCAGTGCGCTTTACCTTTAAAAGAAGAGAAATCTTCTTGTGATCGAGCATACTTAGTAAAAAAAATTCAAAAAGTTTGAGCTCTAAACCATATGACTTTTAAATATTCATTCTAGCTTATAAGCTTCTTGATTTCAAATAAAGGAAAGTGTGCACTTATGTAAATTTATCCTCACAACGAGAAGATAACAACTTCTCGGACTTGAGCTAACACAAAACGTTAATTCATAGACATTCAAAGTCTTTAGAGCTCAAGTAACATTGGTTTTCAAAACGAACTTATAAAAAAATAAACTTTTAAGAAAATTTTCAAGAATTTCTCAAAAGGTTTTTCAAAAATCTTTCAAAATTATGTGTTCAACGCACCCTTCACACGAAACTTTTAAAAGTCGAATCATTTTTTATAAGTGAATTAATTTTTGAGGGGGAGCCTTTAAAACCAAGTCTTAATGCTTTTAGACACAATCTCTCATATCTTCTTTGTGTGTCTAAAACATTTCAAAATTGTGAATATTCATCCAAAAAGCAAAATACAAAATTATAAAACCTATAAAAGCAAAATACAAAATCAAAAAATTTCAAAAATAACAAAAATAATCTTCTCTGACATGTCTCTCGTAAATTGATAATATTTACGTCCTTAGAATTATCGTTTAATAATGACACGGGAATGTAAATAAAATTCAAGCAAGCGAGAGTTTCTAAAAGTTTTCAAAACATGTCTCTTCAAATTTTCTCTACTACTCGATCTTAGTAAAGTGCAGCTTAGGACTCGGACTCTAAAGAAAGGAAAATGTTTACTTATGTACATTATTCCTCAACAACGGGAAGTTCATGTCTTCTCGGTCTTTAGAAAAGTCATACAAACATTCAAAGTTTTGAATGCTTAAGAGAAGTACTAAGGAAATGATATTTCATAAGATAAATTAAAAATCATTTTCTAGTTGAGCATAATTTTTCAAGATATTTTCAAAAGATATATTCAAATTCTTTCAAAATTGTGTGCTCAACAAACTCCTACTCTAAGTTTTCAGTCAAATCTATTTTTGAGGGGGAGCATAAATTTTAAAAATGAATTACAAGTGGTTCATTCAGCATGCAACACCTATTTTCCCCATGCTCGTTCATTCTACAAGTGGATCAACGTACATTAACTTGTAGTTTAATTCACTTGATAAATCAAAAATTACAACCACATATGCAATTTTGAGGGGGAGAATAGTGAATAAAATGCGATCAATACGGCCTAACTCAGATAAGTTCTTTTGAATATAAGTGCTTTCCCGTTCTCGCATGCGTAAAAATATTTCATAATATGATGCATATGTGTAGGGGGAGCTTTTTGGGAAAATGAAAACAATCAATGGTGTATCCAAATGATTCTTAAACACGTTTGTTTGAATTTTTCAATGTTTATATGGCAGTGATGATATTACCTAATGACAACAACTGAATGACAATCCAAGGAGAAATGACATAGGTTAAAAATGTTAGGTATTTTTTTTCATGATCCAAAACCAAACAAGAGGAACCTACCCATGGACAACTCAAATTGATATGTAGAAGTCCTAGGTATGATGAAAAAAGGAGTAAAGTGAGAAAAAGAAGAATGTTATCCAAGGCATGAGTTGTCACCGAAATAATCCCAACATGGTGATAATGAGGACGCGTTGGTTTAACATTGAAGGGGTTGAAGAATGAAAATGAATTGTAAGGATAAAAGGTCTAAAGAAAGAAGCCCTCCATACAACTTAGGTAGAAGCCGATCAATGCATAATCTAAGAATGTAATCAAAAAGCTGATTCTGGTGTTGAGGACAAGTCATCATGGACCTAGTGATGCAAGGCACAACCCTCCTAGCTACTTAGGCTTCTCTCAAAAGAATTTTGTTTCATTTCTCACCGAGTACAACATGCTTCTTTTGACTTTCTCATTCCGAGATCATTGATATTGAAAAGGTGGCAGTCCACTCCAGCCTCCGATCACCAAATAAAAAAGTGCACTTATAGAGTCAGATCAAGAGATCAATAAATTAAATCCTCATTAGGCCACAAATCCAAAACACCTTGGTTGTTATCACATCAAGAACACAAGTTAAACAAGAGTCCAACACAGATGAAAATATAATCTGTGTGAATTAATGAGAATTGACAGATACTTTTTGAAAATACAAAACTCTCGATGTGTTTAAAAACACTTTTTCCATTAACAAGTCGACTTATTTTCAAGTAAGTTTTCTTTAGACTTCTACAAAATTCATTATTCTATGAGGTCGATCTCATGTTCAGTGTGGCAGCCTCAAAAGGGCCTCTTGGCATGGAAAGACTGAACACGTATTGACGACTCAATCAGCCAGATAGTAACTAACTGATTCACTCTTATCGTGTTGTCTTCTTTGAGACGTTCTAGTAATGAGAAAAGGCGAGTACGATGAATTTGATGCATATTCGTTCATACTCCTAACACTTTGAGCTGGAAACCACTGTCCAAGGAGATTCTTTAAATCTACCTGAACACAGGTACAATATTATTACATAAAATATTGAACAGAAGGTTATCGCAACCTAAAATTGATGAATTACAAAGACATATTTGTCCATATTTGTTGTTTATCTCTAACCTAAACATGCATGACTAGTCGATGGCGTAACTACCACATTCCAGCTGAGTCACAATCAAGGCCACATGCTCATACTCAAAGCTCAAGGATACATTCAAAGACATCAATTAAGACTTGAAGAAAGGTCTGAACTTTAAAGATACACTTCCGTAAGCTTTGATAAATCAAAACTTTCTCAAAGAACATCAGTAACTGATAATACGTTAGTATCAATTCCACAATGTCTATGTTGATGGAGATTGTCAGACCTTCCAAGTGATGTCAAAATACTGAATATGTTAGTTTCCAAGGGTGTAAAGACAAGAAGTATCCAAGATTATCTCAAGGTTAAAGATCAAGATATCAATTTAAGACTAGTTATCAAGAAAATATTAGATCTAAGATCACAAGCATGCAAAAGGAACTGCAAAGGAATTCCTAAGAATAAAAGGTTCCAAGATCAACGATGCCACAGGAAGTGAAGCCATATGTGCAATGACAACCCCATAGGGGGAGATTGTTAGCCTTAGTTTTTAGTAAAGTGATGATCATTTGTTATTGCCCCGAACCTTGTATAGTGACAATTATATTTACAGAGATTACCTAAAGCTAATTCGGGCCTAAGTTTAGGGCTTAAGCCCATCAATATCAATACGGCCCAAAAGCCCTCCTAGGCAATCGACCTAGTATAGATAATTTTAAATACCCCTCTCCTTGTCTGGAGGAGGATGGTTGGTTGATTTTACATGTTTTATGTATTATTCAATTCACAACTCTTTCCTTTCTCTCTCTAATTTATGTAAAACCCTCGCTTTCTCTCTATTTCTATATTCTTCTTCTATGGTGTTTTGTGATATGTTATGATATTTTCCGAACCCGTATCACCTCACTTTCACCGATGATGAACAAGAAAAAAAAGATAGAAGAATAAAGAAAGAACGTTTAGAGAGAGAACAAATAGAGAGAAAGTAGAGAGAAAATAAAGAGATGGTTGATTTCTAAGTGGGTAGTGAAACAAATGATAGCCAACACCCACTCCACACATAAGAGGGTATTTACACCAACACTTATGTGTGTGGTTTTAATGCAAATGGGTCTGGCTCGAGATTAACTTCGTCTTTAAAGCCCATACATAAAACAATTCGGTTCTGGTAGGAGCAGGGACAGTTCCTTTAGCCATCTTATCTGCTTAAGAGTATCAACAAAGATAGACCATATAGTAGATTTGTGATGTTAGATGAAATCATTAGCCATGAGTTTGAATTAGCATGCCATGTTTGATTAAGTTTGTAGTAGAATTTTCATAGAGTACTGAGTATCCGACAAGACTAATAACATATTAACTGGGCCCAGATATTGGGCTATTGGATAGGGCCTGACAAGGTTATTAGGCTTAATGGGCCAAAACTAAGAAGTTTGCCCCAAACCGCTGCAAAGCAATTTACCAAACCGCTACGAATAGGTTTAAGTAAACCGCCGTGAAGCATTTGAACAAACCGTTGTGTAATGGTTTGGTCAAACCGCAATGAAGTGGTTTGGGAAACTGCTGTGTAGTTTGATTATCAAACCGCTGGGATAACAAATAATTAATTATTAAAATTTAATATTTTATTAAACTGCTGAGACCAAACCGTTGTGAATATTTTATTAATATTTTATCAAACCGCTGCGAATTAGAAATTTTTTGAAATAGTTGTTTGAATATTTTAATATAAAAATAATAATTTGACTAAACCACGGTGAGCAAATCGCGGTTCACTTGATTTATTAAAATATTATTAAATAAAGCAAACTGCTACCTAAAATTAAGCAAACCGCTGCATAGAATTAAATAAACCGCTGCTTAGAATATCATAAGCAAACCGCTGCTTAGAATATTCTAAGCAAACTGCTACTTTGAACAGCAACCTTAAACATAATTTTCTAACATTTTGGTTAAGTACAAACATGATCCAATGCATCTAATTTCATCTTAATCTCCTACCAAGCATTCATAGTAACTTAAACCTACACATTACATCCAATTGAGCCTTACACTAGCATTTAAACCAAGAAAACCTTTTTGGATCCTAAGGGGGCATGCATATATGTTTTTTTTGGTAAGGGTATCAAACCCGGTAAAATAACATGCATACATGTTTAGGCACTCATTTGTGACTTCTAAATTACAACTACACACCCTCAAACTGTGTTTAACAATAACAAACCACTATTGACTTTAAAAAGTCAAACTATACATGAAAATCATCAATTCAAGCAATCTAGTGAATGGGGATCTCAAACAAACATCAAAACGGCATCATCTAACCTTAATGATCAAATCCCAACAACAAAATCACAACACGTTACACTATACATGTTTTAGATCAAAGACGAATGAACAATGACTCTTAGCACACTAATATGATTAATCTATAGATAACCAGACATAGAATAGTGATCAACATCCTTAATCGCATCTAAACCCAGTCACCACACCCATTTTCAAAAAACATTTTAAAGATTGGCTAAAATCATATCGTATCTAGTGATTCTAAACGATTAAGCGTGTTTTTATCCGATTCCTTTAGCCTAAATAATCACAATAGCACGAGTCACAGAAGTGGTAAGATCTAATGACTTAGAATAAGTTTTTAATGTTACCTTAGTAAGAAATAATCACAACAGCACCAGTCACAGAAGTGGTAATGGTGGAGGCGGTTTGCGTGAGTGTATGTGTGGTTTATATGTCTAACCAGATAATGGAGGTTTGACCAGACAAGATAAACCGCTGCCTTTATGTGAAAACCTAAAACACGTGATAGGTTCTTTGATCGTTTAAGCTCGAGGTTGTTTAGACCTCATCAAGGATAATATAGTAACAATGATATAAATTGCACAACGGAATAATAACATAGAATCAAAGTTACTTCAAGGTTTTTCTTTATTAATTAACACAACCCCAAATACTATTTGTTAGAATAGATCGGTTACGCTAAGTAGTAACAGGGATCAAAGATCCTTGAGGCTAAACTCTAGACATCTACACTAATTATACAAACGTGTACACACACACTTTTATATCTAGTCGACTCTTATATGATGAACACACACTTTTCTGAATGAGTAAAACAATATGCCTGGACCTCCTTTTATAGCATAAGGAGTCAAGGCTTACATGGAAACTAATAAAAGATATTAATGAGAGAATTAATTAATTATTCATCTTTCTCTCTTTTTGACCAAATCTTTATTTTCTTCTACATCTTGTATAATCCCACAATGACAACTTTGGTCCTTTTGTTTCCATCTTGTTTCATTCGTGTTTTGTCTTATCAACTCAAATATAATTCCCAACAATCTTCCCCTAGTTGATAATGACAAAACCAAATAAGCACGAACTTCCCCTGAAGTTAATATACGAATGAAAACTTCCCCTTAAGCTACCAAGGATCTACAAGTTGTAAATCATTAAATCTTCTTCCCTTTTTTGTCAATATCAAATAGGGGACTAAAGTATGCAACTTTGATCTTCACAACCACAAACCATTATCACACTTCTAATCCAGCCTTCCAACAACTCAAATTACCCTCCATTACGCGCCTTTAAGATAAATGAACTTGACCAGTAGAAACTTAAACTAGTAGTAGTAAAAACCTTCACCTTGATGTAGCATATAAATGGTTAAACATTTTACCAATAAGATTCCCCTGAAACCCATATGTTAACCATCTCTTGAATCTTTAAATTCTATAGGCTCTATGTAATGATTACTGATAAAGAAAACTTAGTATAACGAACTTGATGCTAAACAATACATTTAATACTTTTCCCTATGTTTCCTCTACATAATACATTTTTATATGCATCCTAATAAACCTTGTAACCCCCTCATCATATTTAAATACATATTATGCTTTCCTAAGTAAAAGGAAACTAAATCATTTGAAAATAATCAAATCATGATCTTTATATCTTTCATCATATCTTCCGTCTTTTGTAGAATCTTCATTATGTCGATTTAGTCCCTTTTGTTTCATTTAATTCAAACAGCATCAAGGAATCTTTAATTCCCAACAATCCTCCCCTAAACTTGATATTCATCTTGTTAATCATAAAGTTTCTTGAATGAAAATCCCAACAACCTCCCTAAAATTGATATTCACGTGTTTAATCATCAAGTTTTCTTCAATTGTATGCTCTTGATCACCAGTAGGATGTATCCAAACACTTTTTAACTTCTAAATTGCTGTTGAAATCTTTTCATCATCCATCCTCTTTTAGCTCCTTTGAAACCTTGCATATGCATCATTATCACCAGGAGGAGTCATCACCTTTTGCTCCTTTGTAACCATTGCATATGCATCATGAATCCTCCCATGTTTGGATGCATCCTCAAAAAATCTTTCTGCAGCAGTTAAAAGGTCTTTGAATTCTCCAAATCACGAACCATAGTAATAAATAAGCTTCCCTTGAAACCCATATGTTAACCATTTTGTAAATCTTCAATTCTGTAGGCTCTATGTAATGATTATTGATGAAGAAAACTAAGTATAACGAACTTGATGCTGAAGTAGAACAACCCAAACTTGTATCTTACATCTTGTACTATCCACGTGACTTCAAACGTATACCCAAAACCAATGTATAAGGAGACCGCAATCTATTGACAATTATCCTCATCTTCTATGAGACACATAACCAAAGTGATAGCAAATGTGAGCATTGAGCACCACAAGAAAAATCACACACCTTTGCTAGATTTGTCAAGTCTTCGTCACATCATTTCTAAGCATGAACAAGTTACCTCCTGCTAAAATGTATGATAAAACACAAACCCAAAAAATTCCACTTCACCGTCAAATAAGTGATAACAATCTTCTTTGTAACCACATCTTCATTAGACCCAAAAATATGAGCCTTTGAAACGTTTAAGAACATTTAAAATCATAACCAGTTAGCTTCCCCTTAAACTAAGCAGTAGTAACCAACAGTAGAAAACTTCTTCTATTGGCAGTATTAAACATACAAGCAGCACAAACCTTGGTTTAAGTCCAACAGTAGTAACTGCTAAAATTTACCCCAGCAGCAGAAACTTAATACTGACAGCATTAAAAATATACTAGCAGTATTAATCATACTAACAACACTAAGTATAAAATGGCAGCATTAACCCTTAGTGATAGTAGCACTAACATGAACTGGCAGTATTAACGTCTCTTGGCAGCACTAACTTACATAAGCAACAGCACTAACCTTCAAAGATAAGGCTAGCAGTATTAACTGCCATTAGCAGTATAAACATACAACTGGCAGTACTAATGTATGAAAAACAGTACTAGGTACTCATAAGCAGTACTAAGTATAAAGCTGGCAGTACTAACTTCATACCCAGCAGTACTAATTCTTCCCCTTGGCAGTATAAAGTGCTCCTTCCTCCCATACCTTTTGAGACACTTTTAACGTCAGTAAAGTACCAATATTTACAATCACCAACAGTACTATGTCATGTGTCAGTAGTAACCACCAACGAGCAGTACAAAACATATAAGGATACATTTTTTTAAGTGTCATGTGTCATAAAACTGTCATAAAACTATCACTAAACTATCACTAATCCTTGCATCTATCATCTTGATGTCATGTGTTATATCCCTACTAGGGTTCATCATCAATCAAACGATCGACTCACCAAAGCTAGTAGAAACATTAATGATCACCATTCTTGTTTTTATTAAATTAGGATTTATGAATACCGTAATTGCAACGAATTGAACCAAACACCAAAAACAGAGAACATGACCACTCTTCCTTCATAGATTTGACATCAATACACCTTGTAGATCCTAGATCGAGAGCCACGAGGCTCTTATACCAATTTTGAAAACCTAAAACACGTGATAGGTTCTTTGATCGTTTAAGCTCGAGGTTGTTTAGACCTCATCTAGGATAATATAGTAACATTGATATAAATTGCACAACGGAATAATAACATAGAATCAAAGTTACTTTAAGGTTTTTCTTTATTAATCAACACAGCCCCAAATACTATTTGATCATAATAGATCGGTTACTCTAAGTAGTAACAAGGATCGATGATCCTTGAGGCTAAACTCTAGACGTCTACACTAATTATACAAACGTGTACACACACACTTTTGGATCTAGTTGACTCTCATATGATGAACACACACTTTTCTGAATGAGTAAAACAATATGCATGGACCTCCTTGTTAGCCTCAAAATAATGAGTCGAACAATGGAAGTTCGTTCATAACTATATTAGGTCTCAGTCATTAAATAATTATACGTTGTAATAGGCTACACGGGTAAACGGGCTCTTAAATGTAATCTAACCGGTCACGTGTATCGGGCGAAAGCCCAAGTAATCCCGAGCCCGGCCCGTAGAAATACCAAGGCATGAAAGCCTCTTGGTATTAAGTATAAATACCCCTCTCCAAGTATGGAGAGGGTGTTGGTTCTTGTTGGTTCTTGTTAATTCTCACATTGTAATTTGGCAAGTAATCATCCATCTTTTTCTTCTCTCTATCTTTCTCTCTCTAACTTCTTTCTACATTTCTTTCATATCTTCTCATCTTAATTTCTTGTTCATCATAATGAAGTGAAAATGATTAAGGGTAACCGACACATACCACCACTGTACTTATTCTTACGCCGGAGTTGGTCCCGGATTCACACCCCGGGGCGAGCGGCAGTGTTCTTTCTTATTTTTAGCTAGGAGACGAATGATTAAGATCCGAAGAAACCAAGTTGATCCAGATATTTATCCAGGTTGAGGTCACTTTTACCAAGCTCAAGCAGTCCACGTAAATTTACCTCAACACTTCTTTTGTTCACTTTGACCGGCTGTAAAATCATACAAGGGTTTTCGATCGAGTTTTGTTCCAGAAACATCAAACCCTAGTTTGCTTGTGGTGTTTATTCGTGAAGCAACGACTAGCATTGTTGCGTATTTGTTTGACGTGTTGTGTGAGCAACCGGTGGTAATTTAATCACTAAATGTTTCAAGATCAATATTCTCGTTTATTGACTTTTGTTATTAAACATAAAGGTTAGTAATGCTTACTTTATTTGTGTGTTAATTCTTAATATCAGACTAGATCCATCCGCTGCATACTCATAGTAAATGGTTTACTAGTTTTTAAAATCCCAACAAGCGACACATACACAATTACACATCAATATACGATACAAACTTCAATAAAAAAAATACAAGTCCCTATCAAACCTTAATCAGTTTAAGAAAGCTCTCGTAGGGCTTCTATCACACGGTTAGCAAATTCTTTCCCGAACATCCTTGGCAAGCTTGAGCCCAGATCGATTTCAATGGCCTTGCTTTTAGTCATATGATCTCTTTTTTTCAGATAATCCCTCTCACTGTCACCGACTGTCCTTTTACCAAAAGCGCATATATCCAACCAAGTTTTCAGCACTTCTTTGGCAATTGGGGTAACATGAGTTTCAATCATTTCCTCTATTTGTTCTGTTTCTATACGCACCAGAATTGCAGTGGGAGAGACGACTGAACGAATGTAAAGAGATGACGAGAAGTAAGGTTTTACCTCTGGGAGCTTCTCAAGATATTGTCTGTGTTGGTCTAGTTGAGTATCTTCATAAAATGTCTTGAGATAGTCAGGGTTTAATACAAGGTCCATTCTTGGAGGTAAGTCAACAATTAGAACCATAGATGTTGGACTGCTTTGGATGAGCTCTACCAAGAAGTTGGGTGCATCAGTTGACGAGTTTAGATATGCATACAGGGTTGTGATGTTCAAAGTTCCTCCTGTCGGTAACCCGCAATGTAGCCAACTTCCCAGCATGTAATCAATCTGAAACACATCCATTGAGTGATAAACTTGTATGTCAGGATAAACAAATGCAACCTTCAAATGTATCCAACCAACAAGCCAAATTAATCTTGACCTTGAACTATAGACAAAACGTATGTTTTTACACGCTTATAAGCGTGACCATAGTTTTCTGCATGACAAGAGCAAAACTTCTAATGAATTTTTTACATTACACAACGCTTATAATTAATGTGAATATGTTGTACACGTGTAGGTGTGAACAACTTCAAAAACAATTGCAAATGATCCTAAGTCGCATGACAAAAAGTGTGCAAATCCCATATTTGTATCTCCATGTAATGAAACTTTAATTTGAAGCTTACCATTTTGAAAACTCATTTGCAACTAAATTGTAAGGTTGAATTTCGCAAAGAGAATAACAATAGATATGACTCTCTGTGTCTAAGAATGATATATATAGAGCTTTTAGATGGAAAACCCGACTATAACGAAAAGAAACCCAACATATGAAATAGGTAAGAAGTCTCTGAGAAATAGGTCACGGATCAATCCGAACTCCCACTAAAGAACAAATAAACCTTTTACGCAAAATATCTACGAGCCATATATAAATAGTAAATACGATATATATATATATATATATATATATATATATATATATATATATGTATATGAGGGGCCTCAAAATGTATATCCCCGGTAGTTATATATATGGGATCTTGTCATGGGCGGAGATAGGGAAGGGGCTGGGGGCAAGTGCCCCAGCGAAAAAATTGTAGTGGAATTTTTAAAAATTACCAAAATGTGCCCTCTCGAGTAAAAAATTTCTAGCTCCGCCCTGACCTTGTTTAGTTATCACATAAACAATCACTACAATAAAAAAATCATTTTTTCCACACTTCTTTTTAACACTTTTAAATAGCATGGAAAATATTTTGAGTTTATTAACACATATAAATGTGTAAAAAATTGTTATATAAATAAGTGTGAACAAATTTTAAGAAAGTAAAAGGTCTCCACACTTATATGTGTTGCAAATAAAAGTCCACACTTTCAAATGTGAACAAATTCATAATTTGTCCACGCTTTGTAATGTGAACCCCATTTTGTAACACTCAAATCCTCCACACTTCCCATGTGTGGAGATAATGGGTGTTAAAAATGGGGTCGACATTTGAAAGTGTGGACAAATTATGAATATTGACATAATTAAAAGTGTGAACTTTTATTTTCAACAAATATAACTGTGGAAATCTTTTATTTTTTTAAAATTTATTCACACTTATTTATATACTTATTTTTTTACACATTTATATGTGTTAATAAACTCAAAATATTTTTCACAATATTTAAAAATGTGTAAAAAAATGTGTGAAAAAATAGACTTTTATTTGTAGTGAATATTTTTAAAACCGGGTCTGTGATCCATCAGGCCAAGTCACCGGGTCAACCCGGTTTTACGCACATGTCCAACACCCATTTTCTACTTTCCAAACAGCCATAAATCTTAGGAGATTACAAAGTTTCATACTTGAAAAGAACAAAATCCTAAACGAGATTCAGAAGCCG
Source organism: Tanacetum coccineum (assembly GCA_026074375.1). NCBI lineage: Eukaryota > Viridiplantae > Streptophyta > Magnoliopsida > Asterales > Asteraceae > Tanacetum > Tanacetum coccineum. Next base: position 27,753 of record BQNB010081974.1, read on the forward strand.
GTATGTTGACCCAGAACCGGTTGAACCGGGTTTGAACACATTGCTAGCATAAGCTTATTGCACAGTACGTACATATTGAGTAGAAACTTGAGAGATATGTGAAAAGTAGTAGTACGTACCGGAGAATCGTTGAGGCCAGTTCGGAGATGAAGAGCGGCATGAGAAGTACCAGTTTCATTACCATAACTTTAAACATCAGGTGGAAGGCTACAAGGATTCAGTAAACCATCTAGATGACCTTCAACGCTGGATACTAATTCCACCATTAGTTTTTTATGTGGTGCTGACACATAAGGAAAGTCCATTAAAAGCTTCTTCTGATGATGATGACCACTTGATGGTGAAGTGGCACAGCAGGCGAACCGGGATGACGTGTGTAATGGGGAGTAATTATTAGAGGGAGTGATGAAGAGGTTAAAGGCGATGGTAGCCATGATCACCAAGATTTTACTAATAGTAACAGGTTATCCAAATGGACAAGAGATATATAGTGCAATAGAATGTTTAATACACTTCCTACTAGTAACAGGTTATCCAAATGGACAATAGATATATAGTGCAATAGAATCTATTTTATATAATAAAACAAGCTTTTTTACAAGCATCATAATGCAGCCTCATTAAATAAGTCTGATGTGTCAAGCCCACGTTGCTTAGTATTTTTGGTATGTACAAGTATCCAATGGCCGGTTAAGAAAGCTTCTATAAGACTCAACCTTCACTTCAAAAAACTGATCGGTCACATTTAATGCTATCACTAATTTTAAGAATTGTTACAATCAAATCAATCAGACACGTTTTAAACAGCTATTTGACTTTAATGCTATTGAAAAAACACCATCCTTATTCTACACGATTCTTTTGCAGTCAAAAAACCTATCAATATATTTTTTTTTTTCAATCCCCCTGGAAAATCACTCTTCAATAATGTTCAATGTCATTAAAATCTTCACCAAAAAATTTCAATTTTTTCAAGATCATCAAACAGTTTCGTTTATAATTCAAGCACATTTGATTCAACCATATTCAAAATCGTTCCGTGCGAGTCGTTTCTATGTTGTATACATGGAACAATTGGTATGTAACGATTCAATTAATATTTTTTTTTTTTACAAAAAGTGTGAGAATGTGTGATATTTAAGTTTAAATATGTGACACAAATACCCCTTAGTGTTAAAGAGAGGTAAAATTTGGACCCTTGGATCAATCATAGATGGATGGCTTGGATGGTTTCATTGGATCTATGACAATGTGGGGGTCTTTGTGGATCTCAACTACAACATAGAAATGACTCATTATTTGTAGTTTATGTTATATGGCAGTCAATCAAAAGAATGTAGATAGCTTGTGTTTTAATCAGATCCGCGAGCAACAAGAGAAAACAATGGTGCATATATTCCACATGAAAGATTTTTTAATGGCCCTTCTTCCCCTCTTTTTACCAAAAAACTTAAAATAGACTGCCATATCCCAAGTTACTAGATCAAGTCACAATCCTTATTTAGAGGGTTTTTCGTGAAAAAGTGCAAGTTATGACGTCTTTGTTGAAACATCGTATTAATCGGTGAAAAAGGGTATGTATAAGCCTAATATTAGATTGAATGTCGCCTGTGAAAAAGGGTCTGTATAAGCCTAATATTAGTATGCGTAGTTTACCAAGACCTGTATCTTGGCTGGGCAGTTACACCGAGCGTATGATTACAGCCACGTCGGG
>BQNB010081975.1:2505-29466 GCA_026074375.1 Tanacetum coccineum
AATGATGAAAAATGAGATACAAAAATACCCTTGATGATCCTTGGTGATTTGATGAATTTATGGAATTCGGTTGTGTTTATTCGAACCAAACGATACCACGATCGAACCAAGCACTATAAAATCTTCCCACTATTTTTCTCACCTTCCTTGATCTCCAAAACACCTTAGAAAAATCCTCCTAGCCCTTGGAAAAACATTTATGCCGCCACTTTGGTTTTTAGGGTTTCGTAGGTGTTTGTTTTAAGGATTTAACCAAATAAAATGCATAAAAAAATTAAATAAATATTCTGGCCGAATTTTTGGGCTTTCAAAATAGATTAAATCAGATTTTGTAACTTGCCAAAATATTTTGTATTTATCTTAATTTATTTTATTTAATTTGTAATGTATAATTAAATAAATACATATAATTCGGCTAAAAATATATATACATAAGTATTAATTATTTTTCTTACAAAATATAAGGTATCTTAATCTTACATAAATTTCATAATTGTCATATGTTGTATTTTCATAATTTCTAGAATTAAAATGAAATTTATGCATGCTTTTATGTAATTTTTTGCATTAGGGGTATTTTGGTAATTTTACACTTGTTGAGATTTTTAGGTTTTACAAATGCATTAAAGTGGAGAGTCCAAGGCAGTTTATGGCTTAACATCCCCGAAGGATTACGCCGTAACATACTCCAACAAAGAAATGAGTCATCACACTCTTTACGGCGTAAAGCCTCTCCTACTTTATGCCGCAACATTCAATTTTACAAGAGATGATTTATCTGAGTCAGCATTACGGCGTAACATAGGCGACAAGGTTATGCCATAACATCATTTTATGCCTAGAAGATTGGAAGCATACGTAGCAAGATTACGGCGTAACATCTCACAAGGGTTACACCATAAACATTTCGAAGCCTATAAATAGAGCTCTCATCCGGCTCATTCAACATCACTCACTTCCACCACTCTACACACAGTTCTAAGGGGTGAACCAAACCCTCAAGGTTCGAAGCATTTCATCATAAGGTCCAAGGGAGAAGTCACTTACATAATTATTGTATTTAATCATCCATTTCATCCTCTGTAAGAATTATGATGATTCAATCCATGTTTTTATTCATTAATTCTTGCATTGATGTTACCAAGAGCGGCTAAGCACTCCTAGTGCTGGCCTAACCATGTATCTACTATTGTTATGATTATGATTTCCTTTTCAATTATGGTTATGTTAATATCCTTATAGCCTTTCATTGATCCTCATGTTTTGGTAGTATAGATGGTGGCTTGGATCTTGTTAATCCTGATATTAGACTTACCATGTTGAACTTGGGGTACTAAGGTAGCTTGACATCTATCCCTAGTGTAGGAATTAACCAGATTACCGCATTTGTCACATTAAATACTTAAAAAGTATGGGAACTCTTTCAGAGAGGGTTAATAATCGGTTTAGATTATAGATTGGTCTTAAGGATAGTTGGAATTTAACCACTACAAGCTTGGATGCCCTGCTCGTGTGATCGTAGGGGAATGTGGGATCGCAGAGTAAGTATATGACAAACCTCAAATGAAAATTCGGGTTTGTCGACATTAGAACCACTAATAGAACTTATAATTGAACATTGCACATGAAAATATAATCGTACCATTGGTAGTGAAATGGTTAGGTTAGCACGCCTTTATCCCTGAATTCTTCTATCTATTTACTTTATTGCATTTACTTTTCGTAGTTCTTAAAATCAAACCTAAAACCATTTTCAAATCATGACAATAATCAAATTAAACTATTTAACCTTAGCTCTTGGGACGACCTCGGATTTACCAAACTACTGCACTACATACGACCGGTTCTTTTCCCGTTAGTGCGTGTATCGGTAAATGAGTTTTATAAATTTAAAAGTTGGTAAAATATTATTTAAAACAATTTACGCATCAAGTTTTTGCTGCCGCTGTCGGGGAGCTAAAATTAGTTTTAATTTGATTTCTTATTACTAAGTATTTCGATATTCATAATGGCTAAGGGGGAAATCGATAACCTCATTATAGAGCAATATTAGCATTGAGTCGAGGAAACCAGGAATCGGGCGTGGTTAAACTAGAAATAGGAGGCAATGTGAACTTTGAAATAAAAAGTCAATTCATGCAGGAATTAAGGGAGGACACCTTTTCCGGAAACAAGAACGACGACGCCCATGAGCATGTGGAGCGAGTTTTAGATATCGTCAGCTTATTCAACATTCCTGGAGTATCACTTGATGTTGTCATGCTACGCGTCTTCCCCATCACTCTAACTGGAGCCGCTAAAAGATGGGTGGACAGACTTCCTCCAGGAAACGTCGATTCCTAAGATCTCCTTAAAAAAGCCTTTATCCAAAGGTACTGACCACCATCAAAGACTGCCAAGCAGCTTGAAGAAATCCGCAACTTCAAGCAGGAAGGAGACAAGACATTATACCAAGCTTGGGAATGGTATAATGACCTTCTATATAAAGGCCCCACCCATGACATCAATAACCATCAGAAGGTAAACATCTTCTATAACGGTCTTGGGGCATTGAACCGCCAATTGCTTGACTCACAAGGGCCAATTCCTGGCATGACACCTGTTCAAGCATTAACGGTAATTCAGACTATGGCCGACCACTCCCAAAAGTGGCATGATGGGTCATCCAATAGAAATATAGAAAGTAGTAGTAATTCTGAAGGGATCGCTGCCATTGTAAACAAACTAGAAAACCTAGGTCGAGACATGAAGAAACTAAAAGAGAATGTTCACGCTATTCAAGTAGGATGCCAAAACTGCGGAGGAGCTCATCTTGACAAAGATTGCCCTCTCAAAGAGGAAGTAAAAAGCATCGAGGAGGCTAAATATGGCGAGTTCGGACGACCTTCACCTTTCAGTAATGAAGCTAAGTATCGTGTAGGCCCACTTGGATACTACACACGAATGGACAATCGCCCACCAATTAGAGAAAAAAGGCCAAGCTTAGAGGAGCTTATGAACAAACACTTGGAGGAATCAACACAAAGAAGGACCGAGATGGAAGAATGGGTTAAGAAACTCTAGAAGAATGCCAAAATTAATACTCGAAACCAAGCCGTTTCTCTCAAAAATTTGGAGACCCAAATCGAGCATCTAACAAAAGAATTTCACACTAAGGCTGCCAATGAAATAAACAGTCCATCATTAGACCAATGTAAATCAACGTACGCCAACGAAAAGACACCCATCAATAATGGACAACATGAGATATCCATCGCCTCTAACAAATGCACTTAAATTGTCTAAACAAACAATGTGTCTTTAAAAGTTCTGCCATGTCAATTACCTCCAAAAGAGTTAAACCCTTCCTTGCACTATTGGAAGTTTAAATTTTATGTTATGGCAGATTTAGGCGCCAGCGTTAATGTCATACCCAAATCTATTTTCAAACACCTTGAATTAGCTTAACTAAAGAAGACTGACATGCTCGTTTAAATGGCAGATATGACAAAAAAATCTCCTATCAGAATAGTCGAGAACGTCCTTGTCAAGATCGATAAATTTTAATTCCCATCAAATTTTGTGGTTATAAATATGTTAAACACACGTACTGAAACCATGATTCTTGGGAGACCATTTCTAGCAACCAGTCATGCCGAAATAGATGTCTTTAATAAATAAATCTCCTTAGGAATTGGAGGTGGCAGAATTATCTTCGATATGGACAAAAAGATTCATAATTTCACAACCCCCATAAAAGAGATTTATATGATAAACGCAACCTCTAATACTCCCTCAAACGCATCATTTAGGGTTGAGGAAACCAACGACGTGCATAATATGAATAATTATAGTAATCAAGATCAAGTACGAAGTTATAAGAAGCCAAGAAAACTTGAATTTAATATAAACCTCCCTAGCACGCACTTCTGTAAACCGGTTAAACAAATTCTGGGAGGCAAACTCAAATTTTGGCCGACATGTGACCCAAACATAAAAGAATGTAATGGATGCCATGAGATGTATGAAATGAATAAAGAAGGAGATCTTAAAAAATGGTACTGTTACTATGATGATGATAGAAAGAAAATAAACAGGGCCGGTTTATCATTTCCTGAATTCCTGTTAGTTAAATACGGAGAAAACCAAGATAAAGGATTGATTTGGGATGAGAGATTTGAAGAATGGTGTATCAACAATCCAAACACTCCCACTTCAAGGTATACCAAGGTCCAAGAGAATCTCAATCCTAGACCTAAGGACTACCCTTTCAAGGATTGGCTATTGACAAAGGTAGGACACACAAACGTAAGTGAACCAGTAAAGAAAACTCTACTCAAAACATGGCTAATTGATTGTTTTCAAGAAGATGTAGTGAAATACCTGTTAGGAACACGAAAGTGTCGGTCACTTCCATAGATATCATTAGATAGCTCGTTTAGTTATTTTTGGAAACTTACTAGGCTAGTTAGTCTAAGGCCCATGGAAAGCCCATGAAAGCCATGTCCATTAACCGGCCATAGGAAGTATATAAACCCTCTTCATGCCTTGGAGAGGGTGTTGGTTGTTCATTTTACACATACGCTTAATGCATTTTTTGGAGTGATTTGTTTAGTTATTGTGTTTTGTTTTGGTTCATTTTTTTAGTACGTACGTTATCTTCTTGTTCTTTCTTTGTTTTTGAAGCTTTTGCGTATGCTAAAGGATCATTTACCTTGGTAAATCTGATCTAGTATCTTTAGGATATAGGTGTACAAGCTTAGATTCAAGAAAAACATCATTTTGTTCAATTTTTGTGTTCAAATAGTCTTAAAAAGTACAAATCTTAATTTTAAAATTTTTGGCTTAAAAACCATAAAGTTTGCATTTTTAAGGTACCTATAGGCTTAGTAATACTAGTTGTACAAGAAATTTTGGGAAAAAACAATCAAAAGTGAGTCTTTTTGTGTTTTGAAAAATTTGAGTTTCGTCATAGTGGAAGGCAGTTTAACAAGCTTGCAGGTTTAACAAGGCGGTTTAACAATTTGTGTACAAGGCGGTTTAACAATCTGTGTACAAGGCGGTTTAACAATCTGTGTATAAGGCTGTTTAACAATCTGTGTACAAGGCGGTTTAACAATCTGTGTACAAGGCGGTTTAACAATCTGTGTACAAGGCGGTTTAACAATCTGTGTACAAGGCGGTTTAACAATTTGTGTACAAGGCGGTTTAACAAATTGTTAGTGCAAGGTGGTTTAACAGCTTCCAGTATAAGGTGGTTTAACAATTTACTTCAAAAGGCGGTTTAACAATTTTGTTTGAAAGACGATTTAACAGTTCACTTGATAACTCAAATTTACTTAAGTAACTTATACGGTTTCTCTTTGTGATTTGTAAAATCTCGTGAAACATTTACTTGTTTTCTCGGTTTTATCAAGAGCTGTAAAATCCTGTGTAGGTTCAAGACTTTAATCACACAAAAGACAACTCACTAAAACACAATTTCTTTTAATCATCGTTCGATCAAACAGTAATCTTTTAACATACAAATTTATCAATGACGACTCTTGCTGACAAAGCGATTCTTTCGGGTGCTGACAATCATCCACCTATGTTGGAAAAGGATATGTATGATTCCTGGAAAAGCATAATTGAGTTATACATGATGAATAGACAACATGGAAGAATGATTCTCAAATCCGTTGAAAATGGTCCACTCATCTGGCCTACGATTGAGGAGAATGGTGTGACTAGGCTAAGAAAATACTCTGAATTGACTCCTGCGCATGCAATTCAAGCTGATTGTGATGTTAAAGCAACAAATATCATTCTCTAAGGATTATCACCAGAGGTCTATGCACTAGTTAGCAATCATCGAATCGCCAAGGAGCTTTGGGAAAGAATTCAACTTCTCATGCAAGGAACTTCATTGACGAAATATGAAAGAGAGTGTAAACTATATGATGAATTCGATAAGTTTGCTTATAAGAAGGGGGAAACACTACTTGATTTCTACTTGAGATTTTCACTGCTACTCAATGACATGAACATCTACAATGTGAAACTGGAACAATTTCAAGTGAACACTAAGTTTTTGAATACCCTTCCTCCTGAGTGGAGCAAATTTATGATAGATGTTAAACTAGTTTGGGACTTTCACACAACTAATATTGATCAGCTTCATGCTTACTTGGGACAACACGAATTTCATGCGAAAGAAGTTCGTTTAATGCATGAACGCAACTCAGATCCGCTTTCTTTGGTTGCAACCCATCAGATGACCCAGTCTCCTTATTAAACTCATCATAACTCATACCAAAACTCTCAATTTCAACCACAAGTTTCACTATATCAGTCTCCACAGTATGGATCACCTTATCAGTCTTAACAATACTCAACCAATTAACCATCAACACCTCTTTCAATCACTTATCCATCCAATGATTATCAATCATCAGTTCACCACAACATTTATTCTCCACAACCATCCATCCCTTAATTGGAATATGCTCCCATAGTCAACCAACAACCACAACAACTTGAATTTCCCCAACTAGACTCATGTCTAACTATTCCAGTGTTTAAGCAAGGTGATGATCCCATTGATTCCATAAACCATATGATGTCATTCTTATCAGCCGTTGTCACATCTCGCTATCCTACTACTAACAACCAGCTTAGGAATTCGTCAAACCCTAGGAAACAAGCTACCATTAATGATGGAAGAGTGACTTTACAACCAGTTCAGGGAAGACAAATTTCTTTTGCTTCGGGTAATACTAGGACCTACACTTTAGGAGCAAGTAGAAGCAATTCTGGGAAACAAAGGATTGTTATTTGTTACAACTGCAAAGGGGGGGGGGGAGACACATGTCCAAACAATGCACTAAACCTAAAAGGAAACGGGATGATTCTTGGTTTAAGGATAAAGTGTTGTTGGTACAAGCTCAAGAAAATGGTCAAATTCTACATGAAGAAGAGCTAGCATTTTTGGCAGACCCAGGAATTGTAGAAGGTCAAGCCACACAGACAGTCATTACCCACAATGCCGCTTATCAAGCCGATGATTTGGATGCATATGACTCTGATTGTGATGAACTTAATTATGTTAAAGTTGCTCTCATGGCGAATTTGTCTCATTATGGTTCAGATGTTCTCGCTGAGGTACACAATCCTGATAATATGAATAACAATATGTTGAATCAAGGTGTGCAGGTGATGCCGTCTTCTGAACAGTCGATTAGGGTGCTACTTCATAATACATGCACACGAGTCCCAGTAAACGTTCAAAGATACGTTTATAAAACACAATTTCATTTATTAAAAAGATCAGAGTTACATAGGTCCCAATACCAACGTAGAAATTTATTTCTAAAAGTCATAACACGACTTGGTTTCTAAAACATTAATTTAGTTTATGACACTACTTCACCGAGACACAGTCCTTGATATCCGCGTTCCGTCCCATCCGAGCCATCAACAACAACTAACCCGAGATACATGCTTAAAAAGGTCAACAAAACGTTGAGTGAATTCATAGAGTTTACAAATAACAGTTAAAACGCATATTTGGTTCAACAAAACATATAACATTGCTCGTAAGACAAGTTATAAAAATATTGATTTCCAACTAAATGAGCCCGTGCACCAAAATTAACACATTCATCCCGTAGGACGAAATAATGTCCGAGAAGTATGCCACTTCTCCTAATACTAACTACAAGATGTCCGTTACAAGGTGCTCACAATTGATTCATACCCCGGACAGGGTTGTCAAACTCAATAGATCTATTTAATGCATTAGCGTTTAAAATCAAAACATATTGCGTTCTCATTTTCACAAAACAGCAAGTATCCCCCTCGCGGGTTTGAAAACATTTAAAACATTCAAAAGCGAGGCTATGAACTCACCTTGATCGAAGCCAAAAATTAAATAACCGAAACAATCATGAACTACTCGACGACGAGCTCAACCGCGACCTATATATTATGTCGTTCGATTATTACATCGTATGATACAATCGGATAGTGCGCGCATCGCAACTATCAAAGTAGTATAAATATACATACACATGTGATGAGAAATCCACTTGCGCGTCCTAGATCCTAAACTCCGCTTAATTGAGTTACGATCATTCTTTCATTTATATTATACATCGCTTAATCGAAAACTTTCTATTTTTAGAAAGTTACAAATTTCGAAAAGTTACCATTTTTAGTAAGTATCGTCTTCTAATTATATTTATAATAATATTTAGTCATTTCGTCGAACTCTCGACATTCATTTTGATTATTAATTACCCATATCAGGATTATGTCTCGTATATTACAAAAGTTTCTATTTTTAGAATCTCCCTTGTTCGTAACAATCGTTAAATCTAAGTTATTATACTAATAATAGTAGTAGTGTTTTTTTACTTTTATAACATCCGACAAGTTTAGTATTAACCTGTTGACTTTCAAAAGTCAACGTTAGACTTTATTTGACATTGACTTTTTATACATATTTGTAATTAAGTCTGACCCGTTCTAAACGACCCGTTATATCACATTTTCATGACTCAGACTCAAAAGATATTTTATGTAAAACGACATTCCTGACAACTTTTTAGTTTTAGCCGAGACCCAAAACTTGACAGAAAATGACCAAAATGCCCCTGCAAGTTTCTGCAGGAACTTTGACTCTTTTAATAAAAACGCAGACTTTGACCTTAGGTTTTGACCCGTTATTACTTGATTTTAAGATCAGCGAGCCTCGCGGAAAAGTAGAACATCATTCCGAGCAACTTTCGTGTTTCGCCGGAAGGCCGAAACGGACTCGAAGGTGCTCAAAACAAGCGTTTAATTTTCTGACAGCAACTACCATTTTCAACAAGTGCTGAATTTTTACACTTCAAATATATATCTCGTTATAGCTCTAATTTCTTCGTTCAAAGGAGTTAGAAGCTTCATTTTATGTCAAAACGATCGTCTAAGTCATATTTTTTAGTCCAAAATTAGATTTCGTAAAGTCTCGACCCTCGTTTACCGAGCCAAAGTTTCTACCCAAAATCTACTTTTTACAAAGTGCGCCAAAACTCATTTTAACCCAAAACTCATCCACGGCACATCTAATATGGCCTACAATTCACATTAAACTCACGCAATCATTTTATAACATCAACTAACTAATCGACGCAAGATCTTATCGATTCCATCACATGCAACGATTCATATAATTCAATAAACGAAAATGAACAAAACAAAAATAAAAAGAACGCTTACAATGCAATAACAAGTAAGATCGGACTTGATAAATGGTCACACTTGTTCCTTTATCGTGACTTCGAACCACCAAACCAACCCGAAACCAAACCAAATCAACCCAAATCAATCCAAACTAAACTAGTTAATAACCAATTAAACAAAATACACCTCGTGTGCCCGCTCCTTGGTTAGAACCCTCAATCGAACTCCAAAACCCTCACCTTTTTGAATCCAAAAATTCCCATTAATGTTTTCCCACTAATCTTTAAACTATTACTTGAACCAAAACCTTTTAATTTTAAGTAAATCCAAACTTGCTCAAACCTGAATGCATGTTACCTTTTCGTACATGGATGACCCTAAATATGCATTCTAAGCAATATTTTGTGCTTCGACCGAACCAAAAAGAAAGGAGGAAAGGAGAAAACTACTAAAACTTCGTTCTTTCTTGATTCATATCATTGTTTGAGTGATGTTTAATTGTATTTTCAAGATCAAAAATGGAAAATGGATGGTGTGTTTGGTGATGGTACTCGGCCGAACCAAGGAACAAGAAGAGGAAAGAAAAATTTTAAAACTTTGCTTGTGTGTTTATCTTTTGAGTGTGTGTAAGACTTAAACCAAAATGGGAGGCTATACAAGTAATCATGATCTTGGAAACTAAACACATTGAGTGTGTTTTGAGTCCTAGGCGTCGGCTTAGGGGCTAGAGCATGCAAAAATATTATTATTTTTCTTTTTCATTACTAGTATAAACCTTATGTAACATTTAATTTAAATGTAACTTGTACCGATTTAAATAAAACGCGAGCTTTGGCCAAGGACAAGGAACAAGGACGACAAGGTCTGAAAAATAATAATTTATGATCATAAAAATAATAACGAGACGCGTCGTAACTTTTTACGATGCTCAAAACGATTAACGAACGCGTGATCAAACGGTGACTTGCGAACATCAAAAATAATAATTTTTAAATTTCCATTCGTAACAAAATACGAAAATAATTATTTATGACAAATAAAATTTAAATGTCGACGTTCGTTCACACAAATTTATAAAATAATAATAATGACGTCGGATTCGCGATCGTCATACGCGTCGTGAAACTCGGGTTGTTACATTCCACCCACCTTAAGGGAGCGTTGTCCTGGTGCTCGCCCTTTCTTATTCGTCTTGACTTCTCTTTCGGTGAGACAGTTTCCTTACGATTGGACGGTCTCACGTGCTTGAATGCAAAAACCACTTGATATAATACTCGCCTTGACTATTCCGGATGGAAAGTCAACATAACAAATGATAATTCATATCAATAAAAATCAAAAATATATTTACAACTGCTCTTATTAATAGAGACAAAATACGTCACTAAATATCCGGGAAAACATAAATCGCATCGTTTTTAAACGAAAGACTTTAGACGAAAGATCAACCCAAATCTCAGTTTGGTGATCATTTTAACAAAACAAGGCGCACATCGCTATGCAAAACCAAAACATATGTCGCTAATAAAAATCAAAAGATACGTTGATAATCGAAACCAAAATATACATCAATAGTCAAAATCGACATATATATTTATACATCATCATCCTAAGACCAAAATACTCATCAGTGTCCAAAAACCAAAATACACATGTCACCCTCTCGGTCTTATTTAATAATTCCGGAGTACTCATGACCCCATCGAACGCACTATAGCGCTATCATACAAAATCACATATTCAATTAAGCACACATTCGCCTATTAGTCATTTCAAAATGACTTTATATTTTTACCTAGCTTATCATCACGCTTAGCAACATTCATGCTTGCTTTTTATAAGTTTTTGCAAAATAACCATGCTCACTTATTGGAAAACCTCAGCAATGGTTATGCTTATCACGCGGGTTCATACCCAACCGTTTAGATTGCTCATTATACCCGGCTTGCCAGATGGCTAAGCTTTTTGGAAATGATCTCGACTAAATCACGGTTAGATTTTTGGCCAACCATAGTCAAGCTTGCGAGTTGACAACCCACAATTGACAATGGACTATCAGGCTTGCGCACCACTCAGACCAAACTTCATCTATACCCGGGTAAGTATACCCTTCCACTCACGTCTTAAGCCATATCATGGCTTTACAAAAGCGACATAAGCGCTCATTAACATTCAAAGCACATAGCACCTAAAGCGCATAATTCACATAATTCGGCGGCGATAATCCCGCTAGTAAACACATATTGTCGAAAGACAATTTGAAAACAATCAAGAAAACAATTGAGCATCATGGGCTCGTTGCTCGTTCGATGAAAAATAAAATAAAATAAAATTTTCAACGTTTAGGCACCGCGACTAACATAGTCGACTCGGTCCTAAAGCATCGCATCGAATCCTAGATGACTCAACTAATCAAGTTGAGACAGCTACGTATATTCCTAATTCAATACCGTTTGTCTTAAGGCATTAGCTACTTTGATTGGTTCCCCAAGATGGGAACGGATGTTACCCTTCGGCTAGAGTCACCAATCTTTTCGCTCTTTTATACGCACACTAAGTCGTTACGTAAAGGAGTAAGGACCACTAACCTTAGGTCAGGTGTCGCTTAGTGCCTTATTCTAATCCTCGACGATTTCAGGTATATTTACAACTACACCACCACTGCATTCCATTTGGGGGAAAGAAGTCTTCTCTACGGCCATCAGTTGATACATCAAAGGCAACATACTTCCAATGTAGGAGAAGTCTTCTCCATTTCTTATTTTCAACCTCGGAACTAACCATTCAGCTTCCATCCACCTTAAGAATCTTCATGTCTCCAAGAAGATTCCTTCTCAGTGTCAGTATCAGGTTTACACCCTTGGTAGCTCAAATCTACCATTGCTTACCAGCACACCGACTACACTTGGTCTTGACACGTATTCATAACAATTACCGGTCTACATTACCACGAACCAAATTTCACTCCTTTCTAGACACACTCGTTCTGAAAAATACCGTAGGTACTTTTCTCTTCGGGACGACGTGGTCATAACGACTCGTATGAGACTCTCTCCATGCAGTCAAGAGGAGTAGGGTCACTTGCATAAGAATCCGTAGCAGGGGTAAAATATTTTCTCCCTCCGAAAGCTTGACCCAAACATTTATCCCAACCATTAAGCATTTTAAAGGTGATGATTCTTACCCGACATAGTGTGGTTCTTCCTAAATTATGCATAGTTGATCAAGTTATGCATAATTGAGGACCAAACGACATCTTGTCTATCCTCGTCAAAACGTTCCTTTTTCATACGCTACACGCGTAAGTTAAAGAAAAAAAATTAACATTAGATAAAAATTAATTAGAGTTGTTTCAAAAGAGAGAAAAGAAGATAACACCATCTCACATTCTCATTATTTAAGAGGGAATTTATTTATACATATATTATTTTATTTTATTATATATATATATATATTTTTTGTAAAGAAAATTTATTTGACACCATAGGGTCAGTTTATGAAATTTGAAAACACATTTTTCCATTGTTTACACAAACAGTTTATACAAAAAAATCAGTATGATTCGCGCAACGACATTTGTTCAACACACAAATTCGTTATTGCAATTCACACTTTTAAAATTATCAATTCACAAAGCATCACTAAATACAGTTTGGTCAACGATCACAGCAAGTTTCAAAAATAATACCCACTCATGGATAATGCAAGCAAGTATCACACGCGTGCGAAAGATCCACCAACCGAAATCATTTCACTCTCGTGATTAAGTCAATCCAGTGACAAGGCCACTCAAAACACCAATATCCACAATCATACAAACTCATAATCAAATGATAATCATAGTCTTATAACCATAATAATAACAATGTTGGGGGTAGTACACGCAAAACCAAAAATCCCCCAAAATTTACAATCTTCGGTTCCAAGACCGATACATCCAATCATGATGATTCTAAGTTTCTAATACAGAAATCCTAACATATCCGAATGGTTGCGGTGTTTACAAAAACAAAATACACCCAGCAGCATGACCTCACTAACTGGCACTAGCAGTTTAGTGGCTATACAAGTGGTCACAACCAAATCTAAAAATAAACTACTAACAGGACTACTGAGGTCCTGGGGGTCATCTTTCTAAATTTGCAAGTCGTCTATCTATCCCCGTGATATATTGCATCAGTGTGCTCTCCCGGCTGCTCATCTCAGTAATTGTAGTTTACAGCTGCTGAATCTGTGTATCTCTCTGTTGCACAGCTGCCTGCAAAGCCTGCACCTGCTGGGTCAATCCAGCAATCTCCTCATCTCTTTGGGTCGTAGTCTGTTGACCCCGCCCAACCTGAGCACCAACTTGCTCCTACCTGTCTGCACCATGAACCATCTGAGACGCCATCACCTGTACCTGTCCCTTAATAGCAAAGACCCTCGGGACTATCTCCCCAATAGTAACATCAGCTGCTACCTCCGCATCACTCACCTAGATTACCTTCTTCACCAGCTGCCCATGTCCGTACTCCAGGTTACCAAAGCGGGTACTCAAGTCCTCGATCACCAACGGAGGTACTAGAAGTCTAGGTGCTGGGAGGGAAAAAGACGGTCCCTCAGTAGCAGCAGTGGATGGACCTCCAACCTCGTAGACACTCGGCGGCTGCACTACTAGTATCAGAGGTGATGTGACGGGAGCCATCAGCCACTCCTTGTTCACCTCCCAAACCTCCTCCTCATCAAATCCCTCGAAGGCATCATCCTCAAAATCATCATCGCCAAACAACATGGCAAGGTTGTTGATCCCAATTCAAGATCTATTCCTTGGCTTGTAAAGGTTAAGTTACTTTGGATAAATCCAAAACAACTATGGTAGAAACTTTGTGAATACTAAAGAGTATGCGGAATCTACTCTTTAATACTTAGAAGAAAACAATGAAATAATAAACTTTTAAGAACAATAATATAACTAAAAAGCTCCAATATTATTATTATAAATAATACGTGTACTCTGTGTAGTACTAGGTTTTATAACCTTGAAGCTATTATTATTGTGCATTCAATACCATAACCTAGGATCTCCTTTTATACACCAAGGAGTCATTTACAAGATAACTACAAATCTTCTATAATTCTAATCTTATATGCATATCTTTCTAACTAAATAGAATATACACTGAATAAGTCAATACATATCACTTCACACGTCTTTGTCCCTTCAGCAGTCTTAAGTCTTCATGCAACAGTCTTAACTTCTTCAGCAGTGTTAAGTTAGTACTGGCAGTACTAACTTTCTTCTAGTAGTACTAACTAGTTAATACTGACAGTTGTAATCCCGAGCAGTACAAAGTCTTTGGCTTGGCAGTACTAAGTGTAAAGACCTTTAATTCCTAACAATCCTCCCCTAAACTTGTGATTTACCTCCAAATCATTAAGTTTCTTGAATTAAACCTTGAGAGGATTCTTTCAAACACTTCATCTTCTTGGTCTTTCAGCTATCATGAATATCTTCCTAAGAAGTTCTTTGGACATCTCATTATTTTGTTCCACCAAGAGCTTTGCTGCCAACATTTGTGTAAGAACACCTCTTGACAAAGGATATTCCCTTTCAACCATCATGTAGATATCCACTCCATCCTTTGTAGATACATGATGCACTCCACATGTATCATACAGTCTCCATGTTATATCATGAACATGTTTTTGAGACTTCCATAATTCATCATCAGCATCAGGTTCAAACAATCTCTTCAACTCTACCCAGAGCTCTATTTCTTTATCTTCTGTTGGTTCTATTGAGTTGAACCTTTCTTGAACCAGACTCCATAGTTTGACTAAATCATCTCTGTCAAAATATTTTAGCATATCTTTAAAAATCTGATATACCTCTGTATGATTACCTACCATGATGATTTTCTAGTATATTCTTGAATCTTCAGTTTAAATCTCCCAGTTAATGATTGGATATTTGGTTTGCAGAGCTTCAACATTCATCCCTTCTTCTGGAGCTATGATCATCAACCGCTGCAACTCTTCTTGTAATAACTCATCTGTCTTTTGCTTCTTAGAACTTTGTTCATCAAGTTCTTCTTTTGTAGATCTTTTAGTATCTCCAGCCTTTGTAGATTCAGTAACTGCTTCTTGTGAACTATCTTGTTAGCCTCACTTTTAG
The DNA here is from genome assembly GCA_026074375.1 of Tanacetum coccineum. Taxonomy (NCBI): domain Eukaryota; kingdom Viridiplantae; phylum Streptophyta; class Magnoliopsida; order Asterales; family Asteraceae; genus Tanacetum; species Tanacetum coccineum. The sequence continues at coordinate 17,846 of BQNB010081975.1, forward strand.
TGAAGCTGGCGTCTTACACGTGAATTGGACTAGTTTTGGACACTGCGTGTCACGCAGGGGTCTTTTATGTTAACTAGGAATAGTTAGCTTTTTCTTTTAGTATAAATACCCCTCATGGCTCTCCATGAGGGGGTGGATGTTCATTTTTTTATTTTTCCTTTCAATCTAATATTCCATCTTTTTGTGTTCATTCCCTCTCTTTACTTTCTCTCACTAAGAACTTAACCATGATTTATCTTGTTTATTTTGATCAACCAAGACCTCCCGAAAAGGTGTTTTTGATCCTTGTACAATTGGTATCAAGAGCTAACCGGGGGTGTTATGTTTTTGTGTTTGTTGGGTTTCGTGATATATTTTTTTTCTTCTTTCTCGTGGACTGATTTAAAAAAAATGGGCACGAATTTGTTTTTTTCTTGTAACAGTGTCATAACAGTTTTACTATTAAACTGTCTTATAACTGTTTCTTATTTTTGTATATATACCTTTGTTTGTTTTTATTGTATCCATTTTTTGGTTCATCTTTGTTGTGGTACGACTGTCACAAGGACAAAGAAACATCATCCGTGTTTGCAAGATGGTGCGTACAAGGTGTTTGATTTCATTGTGAACCGAACAAGACTTAAACCGAGTCAACTCGGTTCTTACCGAGTTGACCCGGTGTAACTCACTGAGTCATGTACCACAACAACATCAACAGCCTTCGTGCATCAGCCGAACGAGTAACAAACCCTTGTGAACCAAACAAGCTGATATAAGAATGAACCGAACGAGTCCTCTTTTCTACAATCGATCGAGTGGAACCGAAGGAGAAGAACCGAACGAGTCCAAGTTCTTCAAAGAGCCGAACTAGTCATGTTTATATAAGGACCCGATCTAGTTTCTCATGTGACAACCGAACAAGACTTAAACCGAGTCAACTCGGTTCTTACCGAGTTGACCCGGTGTAACTCACTGAGTCATGTACCACAACAACATCAACAGCCTTCACAATCACAACAATCAAATCCGACTCGATCTTCCTATAACCCCTTCGTCACCATACCATCCACAACAAATCTCCATCAAGACTCGAACCAAACAAAAATAACATATATAGATCTCAGATTGTTCAACTTTTCCTTCAATCTTTTAGATTTTTTTTAGTTGAACACAATCATCATTGATCTTTAAAAAGGCTAAGCTTTTTCTTCACTTTACAAAATTAAAGAATGATTTATAACAACTTTGTTATATCCATGTCTTCGTTTCGATTGACTTAAACAAACATCGAAACCTACCCGAGACCCTTCAAAGGATCTTGAAGCCGTGATGGTTGCATATGAACTGAATGAATCATGAGATGTGTTTATTGTTGTTATTGGTGTCATAAGGATGATCTGTGACAAGAGGTTTTAGGGTTGTATGCTCTTGGTGTCTGCTCGAATGAAGAAATAAAAGGAGGTTGTTTTTTTCTTTGATGCGTATGAAGAAAGGAGATGGAGGGGGCGGTGTATTAAGAACCAGTAGGTTGTGATATGCCCTAATATTTAGGGATTGATGGTATATACTAAAATAATTAGATCGGTTGTTTCAGTGATGGGCCGAGAGTTTTGAATTGTGATTGGGTTGGGTCTTAGTTAAATGACATGGGCCAAGGCTTGTGTTATATAAAATGAGTCGTGTGTATGGGGCCTTGTCACAAAATCTTGGGCTGCGTTTCATGATTGGGCTGAACGTTGTGGTTATGGTCGAATTTTGTGGGCTAAAATGATTTGGATTGCTATTGATTGATAACAATAAATGTTTGATATTGTTTGCGTTATCGGATTGAGCCGAGTATTAAACACTTTCATGACGAGTAAATTATAAAAGACCGGGTTTATTAGTTGGACGTGCCGTGCTTATGTTAATCTATTGAGCCCGATATCCGTTAACAATCATGACACATCAAAAATCACGAACAACAACACAACAAACACAATACATTACACTAAAAACGATCCTTATCAAAATTCTCCTTCATTCATCATGGCTAGTATTGAATTTTAATGACTACGGAGTTATTGTCCGATGTTATTTATTTGGGATTGAAGTAGTATTTCACGAGGAGTGTACTTATTTCGTCTTTGTTTTTCGTCAACGAAGATGACTTGTTCGGGCATATACGGTTTGTGATGAAGACTTGATGTATCTAGTTATACTCGATGTAGGGAGTTACATTGTAGTACTCACGGGTTATAGCTATCACTTTAAATATTTTACATTATAGTACGACATGTCATCACGTAGTTGAGGGGAGTTTTTCAAGAGTTTGTATTTTTTTTATTATACTTTTGGGTGAGTAAATGGTACTTAGAGATTTGCCTCTACACCGTTCATCATCACGGAAGCGGGATATACGAAGATAAGTCACAAGTGGGGATTTTGCTTCATTCCTCGGTTCGTTTGCATCGGTTAGTCTCCATCAAGTGCATCAGTATTAGCCTACAAATAGGATTAGGGGATTTATGTTTTGGGTTGAATCAGTGAAATTGTAAGAGAAGTACCGACTATCCTTCTTACAGATGCATAGCCTTATGCAAATCACAAGGGCAATGAACTAAGTAAGCATTCCAAGTTGGCATAAGATATACACCTTGTAGGATGATTCCTCATTTAGGGCATCATCCTGGAGAGAATGTGTTACATCCGGTACTAACATAGTTGATTTTTTATGTTACAGTTTTGATGTTACCGTTTCGACTACATTGAGAGATAAATTGCGTACACTCGGGACTTAATTGACTTTGGTGTAGCAATTTATATCAGCACTTTTCTAGGAGGGAGAAATGTACACATCAATGGACACACTAACAAGTTTACTCTTGATCGAGCTTTTTAAAAGTATCCGGAGGATTGTCCGTATAGATGATTAGTGCTCAACTTTGTTTACTAACTTTGGTGTCACGGTTTCGACTTCGGTAAAGGGATTAAATGTTAAACTTTGGGCAGAATCAATCAAGACATGGGATGCTATCCTAAAGTGAGAACGATGTTGAAGATATCATTCCCTCCCTTAAGATCCGGTGATATAATTCTTATCAGGTCTAAGGTGTCGTTGGGAGGAGCTGAAGAATTTCAGAGCTTAATTCTAACAAAAGCGAAGTATTCGATAAGAGAAACTTCAAGGATGACAAAATGAGATGCAGATTCTGATAAACTTCGACATGACCAGAAGTGCAAGAAAATGAAGCTTTCTCAAGACATACACAATTCAGAAACTTCGTCATGACCAGAAGCGTATGAAGAAAGTTTTTGAAGTTATGTCAGGAAGTTATGTGCAGAAATCCAATCAAAACCGGGTTCGGTAGATAAAACTTCTATGTCATCCTCAACATTTCGTTCGTCTACAAGCTGAAGAAATAAAGCTGGAGTATTCAAGTAGATCGTCAAAGATATTCTCAAGGAATACTGGACTTCATTCTTATCATTTTTCTTTATTTTTGCTTGTAGGGAACATTGTAACCAATTCACGTGTGACGCCATCTTGGAGGGAGATTGTTAGCCTCACTTTTAGTGAAGCTGGCGTCTTACACGTGAATTGGACTAGTTTTGGACACTGCGTGTCACGCAGGGGTCTTTTATGTTAACTAGGAATAGTTAGCTTTTTCTTCTTGTATAAATACCCCTCATGGCTCTCCATGAGGGGGTGGATGTTCATTTTTCTATTTTTCCTTTCAATCTAATATTCCATCTTTTTGTGTTCATCCCCTCTCTTTACTTTCTCTCACTAAGAACTTAACCATGATTTATCTTGTTTATTTTGATCAACCAAGACCTCCCGAAAAGGTGTTTTTGATCCTTGTACATATCTGCTACTAACTCTGGAACTCCTCTTCTAATTTCAGTCTCCATGGTTACAAAAGTGCTTACTCTCCTCATTGTTGCTTCAAACAAATTCTTGAGCTCATCAAAGGAAAGTCTCTTTAATTGCTGCAGTGTATGAGTTCCCATATGCTTGATATAGTTAGACATATAAGTTCTCTGTTAAGCTTGTGTCATGGGCTTGTTCCTCTTTGCTTCAGCTTTCCGTGCAGCAAAATATTTCTTTCTCTGATTAATAGGATCTACAAGCATCTTTGCTTGATCAACTTCACTGTACTTGTTCCTTTCCTCAGCTTGTAGTCTCTTAGATAGCTCTTCATCATCTTCAAATCTTGCTCTAATGTTTTCCCATTCTTCTTCAGTAAAAGATTGAGCTGCTTCATGAACTCTAGCCATCCTTTGTCTTTCTTCTTCATCTAGTTCCTCTTACAGTCTCACTGCTGCTTCATGACCAAACCTCTCTTGTTCTTGCTGTAATTTAGTTTTATTAGTCTGTTCATCCTCAGATTCCTCCATTTTACCTTTACCTTTATCTTTGACTACAACTGGTGAAGAAATACTGATGTTAACCTCTTGAACCATACCAGCAGTACTAACTGGCATTGATGCACCAGCAGTACTAATTCCACCACTACTAGTACTAACTGCACTTCTTCTAGTATAAGTGTGAACATTTGTTTTAGCTGCATCTGCAAGAACTTTAGATGCACTAAGAACTCTCAACTGATATTCAGGTTGATCTTCTCCCTGTGTAGGAGTAACCACAGTAACTCCTGCATCTTAATCAATTTCTTCTATCATCCTCCCCTGTTTGGAAGAATCCTCTTCATCATCTGAAACAACAATTTTGGCTCTCCTTCTGGAATGACTTGTCTTGACAATCTTCTCTAACCTTTTCACCTTCATGATAAGCTTGGTATAAGCAGCACCATATACTTGCTTAGTTTGTTTCAAATCTGCCTCTAAGCTTTCCACTTTCTTTAACAATGTTGTACATAAAACCGTCAATTCCTGTAGTGTCATACTGCCCTCATCACTTCCAAGTGTGTGAACTCTTGAGAGAGGTGAATCACTAGGCGGTGTAGGTACCCTCTCAGACCTAGTCTGAGCAATGGAACCCCTATGGATTCTTGACACCCGGGACTACGACTTGCACCAATTCCCCTGAGAAAGAGGCACATTAGGTATTGCCGTGGATTGGGTCCTATTAATGTTACTACTAGCCTGCTCTGCATCTAAGCTAGCAGCATTAGTGGTAGCCCTTTCCACTATGTCATCCCACTCCTCATAGACAGCCTCATCTGGTCCATTGGGTATAGACTCACTAGTCTGAGGTAACTTAGTGACCTTGTTTAAGGCTTGCCTAGGTGTTTGAGTCTTTTGGTTTGATGATGATACAACATTAGGGATTGGTTATTCATTAGTAGGTTGAGCAGTAGAAGGTGGTGGTTGGGGTTCAGATGGATGTCCTGAACCTTCACCCTCTTCTGCTTGAATTGCTAGCATACTTAGAAACAAAGGTGTGTGTTCCGCAGAAAAACCTCTTTTCATATTGCTAAAAAGTTTTAGAGTTAAGTTAGGAGCAATATATTTTCTGTTGTGGAGATTAAGGAATCTTTTGTTCTTGTCCAAAAATATTTGAATAAATCTTGGATACATTAAAAATTTATATTTACTATCCAAGTTTTTCACCATACCATCAAAAATCAATTAGAAAGTTAAAAGTTCTGTTTGTGGCCAAGCAAATAATAGCAGTTGCCATATTGCTACTAAATTGTTCCCAAGAAGTTTTCTTAGGTCTAAGACAGTGTAGGATGGTATGGATCAAAAATCTCCACTGAGGGGAAAATTTACCTTTTTGAGTGAAAACATACCCCATCAGTGAGAGTTGATTAAAAATTTCAGTAGTTGGCAAAACACTAATACCATCTACATCTGCTAATTGGAGATGTCTCCTAACAAATGCTTCAGTAACAGTGAATTCTTTGCCATCAACTGTGGCAGTTATTTCTTGTTCTCCATTATCAACTGTTCTGACAGTAGCAATCTGCCAAAACTTTTTGATGAGAGAAACATAGATAGTAGGATTCTTAGTAAGAGCATACCTCATATAACTACCATTGAGAAAATCTACTATCTCTTGGAATCCTTCACTCCCAGATGGTTTCTTTATAGGGATGGCAAAAAAACCCGAACCCAATGGGGAAACTCAAAACCCGAAGTTTTTGGGGTGGGGCGGGGCATGCTTATCGGGTTACGGGGCGGGTTTTGGGGCATTAACGGGGATTCTTATCGGGTTCGGGGCGGGGACGGGGCATAACATCCCCAACCCGCCTCGCCCAAAAACTATACATACATATCGATATATTATTTTCATATATTGTTATGTTAGTATTTACGTAATAAACCAATATTATCAAATTTTTGTAGTATTATATCTTTGCAAGATTGCAAGTTGTGATTAATAAAAGCTTTTTTGTGTAATGTTTTTAAAAGAGTTTTGATTTTTTTAACGTGGTTATAATTATTTATGTATAATTTCTTGAAAACTTATGAATGCTACTAATTATTATATTATTAGTGGGTTCTTGATTATTCATATTATTGCATTTAATCACATTTGTAAAAAATATGGCGTAAAAATAATAATAAACGGAGAACAGCATGTATTTGGTGGAGCAATGCGCTCGTAACGTCGCCCCGATAAGATCTCCAACGGCGATCGGAGCGGGTTTGGGGGAGCATCTCGCCCTAATGGAGCGCCCCAATAAGATCCCCATTGGCGATCGAGGCGGGTTTGTGGCGTGGTTTGCTAATCGGTTTTGGGGATGGAGGGTGGTCGCTCCGCCCCAAACCCGCCCCATTGCCATTCCTATTTCTTTAGATAAGCAACCATGTTGTGTTTGTCGCAGAATTCCAAATTCGCCATTGTTGATTAAGAGAAGTTCGATTAAGGTCTGGGATTGGTTGGTTTATGAGAGTATATGTGTTGGACAAAAGCAATTGAGATTATATGAAGAGAACTTAAGGTTTTGATTGGACCGACTGAATAAACTTAATTATTTATCTTGAGAAAGTCTTATGAGTGAAAGAAAGATTAAGAATCATCCAAGTTAAGGAAACCTATAAGCGAAGTTGTTGGCGTAAATATCTCAACGGCTATATTTAATTAAGGAAAATATGTTATGCTCCGCACAGTATTAACAGTAGCCCAGCAGTACTAAGTTTAGCCTAACAGTACTAAATAATGCACAACAGTACTAAGTTTAGACTAATAGTACTAAATACTGCTCAGCAGTACTAAGTTTAGCCTAGCAGTATTAACTTTTAAGGTACCAGTTTTAACCTCAATTCCGTTTCAAAAGACATTTCCATTATTAATGTTGATTCTCACAGGCTCTCTTTCTGTTTTTAAGCTCACTGTATCTATCAATTCTTTTGCTCACTGAAACACTCTGTCTATTTTTACTTCACACATCTCTCTATTCTTTTTCTCACCAATTCTCTATGTCTGTTTTTGCTTTCTCTCAATTCTTTTAAGCGCACTTTTTCTCTCTGTCTGTTTTTATTTTATCTCAATGCTCACAATATTAATTATAACAGCAGTAGAAAGTATACTTACCAGTTGTAAGGTAGGCCAACTGTACTAATTTGAATTTCATCATTAGCTGCTGTTCAATTCCATTTCAAGCATCATTTGTGCATAATCTGATGCATATTAGTACAATTAACCTCCCCTTAATCAATACTTCAGGGGTTAAGCATTCCAATACTTGCAATTAGATATTGAAATCTCCCAACATCAAATGCTTTTGTGAGCAAATCTGTAACATTGTGATCAATGTGAATCTTAATCATTTGAATAAGCTTCTTTTCATTATAATCTCTAATGAAGTGATGTCTAATCTCAATGTGCTTAGTCTTTGAGTGAAACACTGGACTCTTAACTATTCAGATGGTGCTTTCATTGTCAATGTGAATCTTAGTATTCATGAAATTGTATCCATAATCCAGCATTTGGTTTTGAATCCATAACACCTGTCCACAGCAACTAGATGCAACTACATACTCTGCTTCAGTAGTAGAGTTGGCAACTATAGTTTGCTTCTTACATTGCCATGAGATCAGTCTCTTCCAAAGAAATTGAAAACCTCATGTTGTGGATTTCCTATCTAAACTTGCACCAGCATAGTCACTATCAGTATAAGCTTCCAAGTCAAATGGTGAGTCCTTAGGATACCAAAGGCCCAATTTAGGTTGACCTTTTAAGTATCTAAAGATTCTCTTCACAGCATGAAGATGTGAAACTTTAGGTATGACTTGAAATCTTGCACAAGAACATAGAACAAATATTATATCAAGCCTAGAAGCTGTTAGATACATCAATGATCCAATCATTGATCTATATAAGTGAACATCAACATCTTCTGCTTCTGCATCCTCGAGCAATGGCTTTGAAGTCTCCATGGGTGTACTTGCTGTCTTCACAGTTGAAAAACTAAATTTCTTCAAGATTTCATCCACATACTTGTCCTGACTGATGAAAATCCCATCATATTTTTGTGTCACTTGAAGTCTTAAGAAGAAAGTGAGTTCACCCATAGAACTCATCTAGAATTTTTTGTGCATCAACTTCTCAAAATCAGCGCATAACTCCTTCTTAGTAGATCCAAAAATGATATCATCAACATATACTTGAACTAGTAGAATATCACTTTTGATTCTTTTAATAAACAAAGTCTTGTCGATCTGACCTCTCTTAAATCCATTGTCTAATAAATAAGTAGATGGAGTCTCATACCAGGCTCTAGGAGCTTGATGTAGACCGTATAATGTCTTTTCTACCTTATAAACTTTGTCAGGGAACTTTGGATCTTCAAACCCTAGAGGTTGACAGACATAAACTTCTTCTTCAATCTTGCCATACAGAAATGAACTCTTCACATCCATTTGGTACACAACAAAGTCTTTGAATGAGGCATAGGCTAAGAACAGCCTAATTGTTTTAATCCTAGCAACTGGAGTAAAAACCACATCATAATCTATTCCTTCTTCTTGAGTGTAACCCCGTGCAACCAGCTTTGCCTTGTTTCTAATTACAATTCCTCTCTTATCTTTCTTGTTTTTGTACACCTATTTAGTTCCAATGGCCCTCTTGCCATATGGTAAATCAACCATAGTCCAAACCTTCTGCAATTTAAATTGAGATCTTATTGTAAAATATTTTCACCTAGAATAGCCAGCTGATTTACAATCTTCTAAAGCCTGTTAAAAATAGAGTCAAGAGACTCTGTGCTTGGAGCACTAAAGTTATCATACATTTGCTTCAGAAGAGTCTTCTGAGTCTTCTTTGTGGCATCATAACAACCAAATCTTGTTTGTATAGCAGCAAACAAAGTCTTGGCATCCTTGTACTGATTAAATGTCAGTAAATGTTCATTTAGAAGTGTCATCAGTAACATGCTTCTTGCCTTCACATTATTCTTCTTTTGGGTCTTTTCATCAGCAGTTACAGGACCTGGTATTAGTGTAGTTGAGGTACCTTCAACATTTGTTGTTGTTTGAGCTGCTGGTTTGAATGAGTTTCCATTCTCTATGACATCTCATAGAGCATACTCTTGTACTTAAAAGTATTGCTCAATTCTTAATTTCCACATATCATATTCACCCTGTTTGAGAAGGGGCAACTTTGCAGTAGTATTGGTTTGGGCAGTTTCTAGATCCATCTCTTCCTTGTGAGTAAAGAGATCTCCTTGTTAGTTTCTTCTAGATCAAAGTTTCAGAACACAAGCTCTGATACCACTTGTTGATCCCAATTCAAGATATATTCCTTGGCTTGTAAAGGTTAAGTTACTTTGGATAAATCCAAAACAACTATGGTAGAAACTTTGTGAATACAAAGAGTGTGGAATCTACTCTTTAATACTTAGAAGAAAACAATGAAACATTAATCTTTTAAGAACAATAATATAACTAAAAAGCTCCAATATTATTATTATAAATAATACGAGTACTCTGTGTAGTACTAGGGTTTACAACCTTGAAGCTATTATTATTGTGCATTCAATACCATAACCTAGGATCTCCTTTTATACACCAAGGAGTCCTTTACAAGATAACTACAAATCTTCTATAATTCTAATCTTATATGCATATCTTTCTAACTAAATAGAATATACACTGAATAAGTCAATACATATCACTTCACACGTCTTTATCCCTTCAGCAGTCTTAAGTCTTCATGCGGCAGTCTTAACTTCTTCAGCAGTGTTAAGTTAGTACTGGCAGTACTAACAAGTTAGTACTGGCAATACTAACTTTCTTCTAGCAGTACTAACTAGTTAATATTGGCAGTTGTAATCCTGAGCAGTACAAAGTCTTTGGCTTGGTAGTACTAAGTGTAAAGACCTTTAATTCCCAACAAAGTTCCTCATCCATATCAACTACTAGAGCGATCATCTGCTCCTTCGCCTCGTCTATCGGCTCAGCAACCTCCTCAATAGCAGGTACGGCCATCGGTTTATCCACCTCAGCTCCTTGGAGCTCGCCCATCTTGCCCAACTCCCCCAATAATGGTACGCCGGCCTCAATCCATCCGTTGTTGTTGTTTGGGTTACCAGCATACCCTGGTAAGGGTCCGGGCGCGAAGAAATCGTAGGTTGGGTGTGGCTCCGGCTCATCTACGGGGAAATCGAATACGCGATCCGGCGACAGAGGTTCGCCCATGATACTACAAAAGAAAAGAAATACTTATATTAGTAATCATCATACATATTTTTAATCATATGTAAAATTATACTCATCACATACTAGGATGGTTTCATGATATTGCATTAAATGCATAAAGAAAATCTTTAAGTTTTTCGTTAGATGTGAATACCAAGTTATGCATATATAACCAAACATCATAGAATGAATACCGTATATATATATACTTATATCAAGTGTATCCCACTTGTTACGCATATAATAAGCAATCAAATATACCACATAAGGCTTCTAAGGATCGGGAACAACATGCGCTCGGATATCGGACAATGGTGAGAGACTCGTGAAAATTTTCCAAAAATAGTTGTAGTCCAAGTTTTGTAAAACGACTTAGTTCACTACAACTCGTGCTTTGGTACCACTCTGTGACACCCCCAAACTACGATACACAGCGGAATACAACATTTGGGGTGCTACTTCATAATACATGCACATGAGTCCCAATAAACGTTCAAAGATACGTTTATAAAACACAATTTCATTTATTAGAAAGATCAGAGTTACATAGGTCCCAATACCAACGTAGAAATTTATTTCTAAAAGTCATAACACGACTTGGTTTCTAAAACATTAATTTAGTTTATGACACTACTTCACCGAGACACGGTCCTTGATATCCGCGTTCCGTCCCATCTGAGCCATCAACAGCAACTAACCTGAGATACATGCTTAAAAAGGTCAACAAAACGTTGAGTGAATTCATAGAGTTTACAAATAACAGTTAGAACGCATATTTGGTTCAACAAAACATATAACATTGCTCGTAAGACAAGTTATAAAAATATTGATTTCCAACTAAATGAGCCCGTGTACCGAAACTTAACACATTCATCCCGTAGGACGAAATAATGTCCGAGAAGTATGCCACTTCTCCTAATACTAACTACAAAATGTCCGTTCAGGGTGCTCACCAACGGATTCAAACCCCGGTAGATCTATTTAATGCATTAGCGTTCACCTGCAACTAGGCAACTAACGGTCACACAGTAAAAGACATATACTCAATAGTG
>BQNB010081976.1:0-29466 GCA_026074375.1 Tanacetum coccineum
GATCCTGATCCTTGTTGTGTATTTATATATGTATTTATATTTATTGATACATAAAGAGGGGTTGGTTTGCGCGTGACCAGTTTCTTTGTTGGGTACTCCTTAAGTAGCAAAGCTTTTAGGGTATACAACATTAGAACCAGAATAGTACAGGAAAACTTGCATGTTGGGTTCCTAGAGAATAAACCTATGTTAGAAGGAAATGGTCCCAAGTGGCTGTTTGATCTTGATTCTCTAACCCAATCTATGAATTATGTGCCAGTGGTTGCAGGGACTTTTTCTAATGTTTCTACAGGTATACAAGGAGGTTCTGAGTCCAGCATATTCTCTCAACAAGATCAAGATTGTATTGTCATGCCAATTTGGAAGGATGCTTCATACTTTGATGATGCTTCACTCAAATCTATTGCTGATGTACAAATACAAGATCAAGATGGGACTCATGATGATTGCAGTTTTCAGGATAATGGTATTGATGATCACCAAGTTAATACTGCCAGTCCACAAGTTAATACTGGTAGTAGAGAAATTAGTACTGCTGCTCCTGAAGTTAATACTGCTACTCCTGAAGGCTTGATGGGACCAATTCCTACAACTGAAGACACACAAGAGGAGGTTCAAGGCATTGATTTTGGTAGATCTCCATAATTTTTTTGAGCATGATGAAGATGATGAGATTTGGAGAGATCAACATGAGTACAATCTTCTAAGCTGGAGATTATGTGATTTTTGTGGCATTCATATTTTGTTGATGGACAATGGATTGGCAATCCATATGTTGACAGAAAAGAAGTATCCCCTGAGCCAAGAGATGCTGTCAAAGATGTTGAGTAGAAAATTGGAAGTAGATCATGAAAGTTCCCAGGCTTTTGAACTCCTTAGATTCATAAGAGCTCAAGTGCAGAAATGACAAAAGTGTTTGAAAGAATCATCAGCAGAATAAGAAGACTAGAAGACTTTATTCAGAAGAAACTTGTTGATTTGAAGGACAATCACAAGTTTAGGGGAGGATTGTTAGGAATAAATCTTCTTGTGACTTAATACTGCCAACAGTACTAAAGGAGTTAGTACTGTCAGCATAAAGTTAGTACTGCCAAGGAAACTTAATACTGCCAAGTGAAGAAGTTTGTACTGCTAAATGGTCAAAGCTGATGATATGAAGATAAGAATGCGTGGAGAGCATTTCGGGATATTTAGTTTTGAATTGTAACTGTTCCTAATAGATAGGCAGATATATTTGTAAAAGACTCCTTATATTTCTATAAAAGGAGATCACTAGAGTAGTGATAGTTAGAACTTTAAGAGATACACTTAGAGAGAATTTGTAATAGCTTCAAGGTTGTGTAACCCCAGTACTTAGAGAGTACTCGTATTATTTATAATATTGGAGCAGTGATTTTAGTGTTTATTGTTTGTGAGTGATCATTACTGTTTCATTCATACACTTCTCTAGAGTATCAAAGTGTAGTTTCCGCATACACTTTGGTATATTCACAAAGTCTCAATCTTTGTAATTTTGAATTCTTCCAAGGTAACAAACTCTTTATATTCTAAAGAATCGATCAAGGCGTGGGATCAACAAATACTATTTTTATAAAAATCATTTTAAAATAATAAAGAAAGTCGCTTTAAATATAAAAATCATTTTAAATCTTAAAATCATCTTGAATACAATTTTTATGAAAATTCATTTTAAACATGGTTGTTATAAAATAAATCTAGAGACAGTTATTTAATGGTGTATCGCATCTTATCATTTTGAATCATTTTAAACATACTTTTCATAATAAAAATAAAAATTATTAACCATAAAAAAAACAGTTTCGTATCTTATTTGTAAAGACCATTTTAAACATATCTTATTCATAAATATCATTTTAAACATAGTATTGACAGTCAACCTGTATCACATCGTTTTATAAAAATCATTGTAAACATAGTTTTCATAAAGAGACATTAACATAAAAGCGATGTCATAACGTATTCATAAGATCATTTTAAAAATAGTTTTTCCCCAAACACCATCAAGATATACTTCAAAAGGATTTTCATAATTCGACATCAATATAATTATATTACTCAAACAAAGGACATCGTTATACCAAAAAGGATTGTATAATACCGTAAAGACTTTAACATAATTTTATTGTTTGAAAGCGAAAGAAAATACCGGGAACCATATAGTCAGAATAACAGAGAAGCGAACACGCACAAGAGAAATTCGTACAAAGACATTACGAACCAAAAGGGAAGAACATGAAGACTCATCCATACTCACGATCAAAAGAACAACCATTGAAAAGTGTCGGTACTAACATGTTGCAGGATGTTACCAAAACCAAAAGATATATAAAGAATAGAGTAATGACCCGTACTAATATGATAGGAACAATTAGCGCTTAAAAGAAAATTTTGGTACTCATACGAGTAATCAATACAACGAAAGAACCAATGAAACGTACCAATATCTAAAAAAGCAGATCTGAACAACCAATATTCACCAATACGCCGAATAGAAACGTTAAAATAAGGGTTATATATCCGAGCAGACGAAAAAACACAATAATCGTAATAATAGTTGTAATAAGAGGTATCCAATATATTCGTAATCGTTAGGCAGAAAGGAAACTTGTTGACTACACAACTAAGACCAATAAAATCGCACATTAGTTAAGAGAAGAATCCTCTAACTATACAACTATCCTTATCATGAACGCACATATCACAACATCTTACACTACCACCTTACAAACAAACACCGATCAACAAAGGGGAACTCCTCAAGACAAGTAGTAAGGTTTGAAGGATGCCTATGAAAAGGCAATGTGTGATATTGATGGTGGTGGTTTTGATTGGAGTGACTTGGCCCCCCCCCCCCCCCCAAAGGATGAATTTAAAGCAAAATGGCTCCCAAGGCATTCTCAGATTTTGAGGGTATACAATGACAAATCTTGTTCGAAATCTTGTTTAGCAAAATTATGAAGCTCATTTTAAAAAAATCAGTATAATGAATTTACTAGTTAAATTAGATGATACTGCTTTTAAAAGCAGCTACATTAAAAGTGGGTTGTCAATTTAGTAAGCACAAGTGTAAATATAAAGAATCTGAGTTTTGTTTTCTGAAAAGAGGTTGCTTTTTGAAAGAAGTGTAGGAACATAAGGATTATCTTTTGGGATAGTTAAGACCTTGAACTTGAAAAAATTAGGAAGAAAAAGAGGGAGTTGAATTTAAAGTTAGCAAAGTTTGAAAAAATTCATCTAAGACTTAGATGATTTGTTTGAAGCCAGGTAACGATAACGCAAAAAGGGGTTTTGGTTAAATGCTGTCCCCTCACCTCATCCCTTAATTCTCAACAGACCAACACCTTTAGATTTGTCTTATTCAGGTCTTGAGGAATTTCAACAACCTGAGATAAATTGGTATGGTCTCCTAGGAATTCAAGTTCAAAGCCAACCACTGTGTGTAATAGAGAGTCAAATAATTCTAAGGTGAATATTGATGTCTCTTTTACACAACAACCCAGGCTGTTACTGAAACTAGCTACCTACGGTGGCCTAACTTATAGGTAGGACACAAAAAATGGAAAGAAAAGTTTTTCAATCATGCTAATAATGTTAGGTTAGAAGAACCTAAAAAGGCTAGAGAGAATACTGATGCCCCAATAATTGAAGATTGGGTGTCAGATGATGAGGAAGAAGTTGAGTCTACCCCAAAGTATAGAAAAGAAAATACCTACTGCTACTAAGGAAGAGTCTGTTATAACCCAACTGTCAAATCAAGTAGTAAGAACAGTTAGGTTATGCTGAGAGGTATAGGTTCACAGGACACTTGGGGGGAACCAAAGAAGTTGAATGGTCAGAGAAAACTGAGCAATTAGGTTGTAAACTTATTTTTAATAACATAAGCTGCTTTATTTGTGGTGGTGATTTTGATCACATTCAATATTATTGTCCTAATGCTTATAAACATATGGTTCTAGAGCTGTCTTAATGACAGACTGGCCTAAAAAACTGTCAATATTGCAAAAACCTCTTAGTTTGTTATGTCTTGTGAATCACTGCCAGACCTGTTAGTAAAAAAAAAATACTGCTAGGTGTGTTAATACTGTAGGCCTCTTAATACTTGTCACCCAACAGTTTCTTGTGCTAAGCCCAAGGATCCATTATCAAAATCATGACAAAGGTCCTTTTTCGAATTACTCATTAACAAACCGTCTAATAATCAAAAAATTAATACTTGTGACAAACAGTTACTATGTTTATGGACAAATGTTAATACTGTTAGGCAAGGGGATTTAATGCTGTTAAGCCCTCAGCATGTGGGTTTGGAGGCTATCAAACCCAATGGTGCATATTAATCTTTAACAATACAATTACTTTGATGCACGAGGCTTGAGTTCCAAGTCAGTAATGGCATTGGGTCCCCAAAGTAAACTAACTTCATATCGACCAGTTTTTGTGTGAGGCAATTCCCAACTTATTGAAAAAGGGATTTGTGGATAGTGGGTTATGCTCAAGGCATCATGTTGGAAACATAGCTCACCTTTCAGTTTCAAAGAATTTGATGGAGGTTTTGTTACTTGGTGGAGGAGCAAATGGAGGAAGAATCCACTGGTAAAGGTACTAGCAAAAAGATAAACTTGATTGTTGAAGATGTAATACTTTGTTTAAAGAGTTGAAGTTTAAACCTTTTTTAGTGTATCACATAAATGTGTGTCAAAAAAGAATTATGTTCTTTTTATTGATTCTGAATGTCGTGTTTGTCTCCATTATTTTTAAGTTGCCTGATGAAAGTCAAGTACTCCTTAAAATTCCTAGACAGAATAACATGTACCGGTTTTGATATGAAGAACATAGTCCCTAAAGATGGTTTAACTTGTCTTTTTTCAAAGGCTTCAATTGTGGAAACAACATGTACAGCTTTGATATGAAAAACATAGTTCCCAAAGATGGTTTAACTTGTCTAGTTGCAAAGGCTACATCTGAGGAATCAATGTTATGGCATAGGAGGCTTGGTCATGTCAATTTCAAAAATATCAATAAACTTGTAAAAGATAATCTAGAGCCTCTTGTAAGACCAAGGCTTTTAGTCCCTCTACTAAGCCATTATTTATGCTTCATATGGATCTGTTTGGTCCAACTTTTGTGAGTAGTTTAATGCATAAAAAATACTGCTTGGTAGTTACTGATGATTTTAGTAGGTTTTCATGGGTTTTCTTTTTAAGAACTAAGGATGAAACTAGTGAGATCCTTAAAAACTTTATCAAGGAAATAGAAAATCTAGTGGATAAGAAGGTTAAAATTATCAGAAGTGACAATGGGACTGAATTTAAAAACCATGTGATGGATGAGTTCTGTAGAGAAAAAGGTATAAAGAGAGAATACAGTGTAGCAAGGACACCTCAACAAAATGGTGTAGCTGAAAGAAAGAATAGGACTCTTATTGAGGCTGCTAGAACAATGTTAGCAGATTCTAAGTTACCTACAACATTTTGGGCAGAAGCAGTTTCTACTGCTTGCTATGTACAAAATAGGGTCTTAGTTGTCAAGCCTCATAATAAGACTCCTTATGAACTCTTTAGGGGTATTAAACCAGCTATAGGATTTATGAAGCCATTTGGATGTCATGTTACAATTCTTAATACCTTAGATAAGTTGGGCAAGTTTGATGGCAAAAGTGATGAAGGTTTCTTTGTTGGGTATTCTTTAAGTAGCAAAGCTTTTAGGGTATACAACATTAGAACTAGGAAAGTACAGGAAAACTTGCATGTTGGGTTTCTAGAGAATAAACCTATGTTAGAGGGAAATGGTCCCAAGTGGCTGTTTGATCTTGATTCTCTAACCCAAACTATGAATTATGTGCCAGTGGTTGCAGGGACTTTTTCTAATGTTTCTGCAGGTATGCAAGAAGGTTCTGAGTCCAACATATCCTCTCAAAAAGATCAAGATTGTATTTTCATGCCAATCTGGAAGGATGCTTCATACTTTGAAGATATTACACCTCAATCTGTGGATGATGTACAATTACAAGATCAAGATGGGAATCATGATGATTGCAGCTTTCAGGATGATGGTATTGATGATCACCAAGTTAATACTGCCAGTCCACAAGTTAATACTGCCAGTCCACAAGTTAATACTGGTAGTAGAGAACTTAGTACTGCTGATTATGCAGTTAATAGTGCTACTTCTGAAGGATTAATGGGACCAATTCCTACCACTGAAGACTCACAACAGGAAGATCAAGGCATTGAATTGGGAAATCTTTCACCATCTTATGCGGTGTCTTCCACCCTCAACAAAATTCACAAAGGCTCATCCAATTGATCATGTGATTGGTAGATGTGCATCTTCTGTTCAAACAAGAAGGATGACAACTTCTTATTCCTGAGCTAGGATTTCTTAGGTGCCATTTATGAAGGAAAGACTCACCAGGACTTACATACATGCCCTTTTTGCCTGTTTCTTATCTCAAGAAGAACAAAAGTGATGTCTAAACTCTTAGTGATCCGGCATTGGTAGAGGCAAATAATGCAATAAGAACTCCTACAGTTCAAGTTACTAAAAATTGGTTATAAAATGGGTTCTTGTAGATTTGCCTAAGGGCGCATAGGGCAATTTTGGTACAAAGTGGGTCTACAAAACATAGAAATGAGAGAAGTAATTGTTGTCAGGAACAAAGCAAATCTTGTTGCCAAGGCCATACACAATGAAGAGGGAAATGACTATTATGAATGGTTTGCTCCAGATGGCTAGAAATAGAAGCCAATAAGAATATTTCTGGCTTATGCTTCTTACATGGGTTTCACTGTCTACCAAATGGATGTCAAAAGTGCTTTCCTATATGGTCAAATTAAAGCGTAGTGAATGTATGTCATCCTCCAGTTTTAAAGATCCTGAACCTTCCTGATAAATTTATAAAGTTGCTGAAGCAATATAGTGTCCTTCAGTCATGCACCCAGAGCTTGTAATGTACACATTGGTCACTTATCTTTTGAGCAATGGATTTTCAAAGAGGCAAAATTATCAAACTTGTCATTCGAAAAGTGCAAAAGGGTCACATACTGCTTGTACAAATCTATTAGATGACAATCATTATTTTGGAGTCTACCAAGAAGGAGCTTTGTTGAAGAGTTTTGAGAAACTTATGAAGGATAAGTTTCAGATGAGTTCTATGGGAGGACTTACTTTCTTTTTCTAGGTTGCAGGTCCAACAGAAGAAGAAAGGCATATTCATTAGTCAAGATAAATATGTCCATGAAATCCTAAAGAAGTTCAACTACACAGATGTAAAGTCTGCCTCCACTCCCACTGATTTGGAAAGGCCCTTGGTTAAAGATGCAGATGCTGATGATGTTGATGAACATCTCTATAGATCCATGATTGGATCTTTGATGTATCTCACAGCATCTAGACCAGATATCATGTTTGCAGTTTGTGCATGTGCAAGGTTTCAAGTTTCGCCAAAACTTCCCATCTCTATGCTGTCAAAAGACTTTTTAATACCATCAAAAGGCAAACCATCTCTAGTTCTTTGTAATTCCTAAGGATTCTCCATTAGATTAGTTGCTTTATACTGATAGTAGACTATGAATAGTATGCTACACTTGATCGGAAGTCAAAACCACTGGAGGTAGTCAATTTTTGGGAAATAGGTTGATTTCTTGGCAAAGCAAGAAACAAACGTAGGTTTGCCAAAAACCTCTACAACTGAAGCTGAATATGTGGCGCTGCAAGATGCTCTGGACAAGATCTCCTGGATCCAAAACCAATTAAATTTTTTTTTGTTTTTTCTTGATTATGGGTACACTTTTATGACCACTGTATTTACCATTGACAACACCATTACTATCTGTATTATAGGAAAATCCTATTCAACACTCAACAAACAAAACCCATAGAGATTAGGCATCACTTTATATAAGAGATTGTAATACTTAAAAAAGTTGATTCAAATGGCTAAAATAGATACTCCAACTTAAATGTAGCTGATCCTCTTAAACAAAAGGATTTGATGCTGGAAGATTTCAGTACTTGGTTTTTTCAAGTATTGGAATGCTTAATCTCTAATTCCTAAATCTTTTGGTTTGTTTTGTAAAGTCTGTTAATGTTAGTACTTGTAGTGTTTGTCAATTAATACTGGCTAGGATCTAATTGAGTACTCTCGCTAGTTATAATTAACACTGTTTGTTAACACTGCTGTTTATAATTAGTACTGCTAGTTATATTTAACACTGTTTGTTAAAACTGTTGCTTTTAGTTACTACTGCTAGTTATGTCTATGTATCTTTGTTACTCTTGTGAATAACACTTAATACTGGTAAACATGAATCATGTTTGGATTATGTTTGTCTTGGTTTGAAGCTAACTTTTTCAGGAAAAAAACAATGAGGTGTCATATAGGTTACTCCATAATGTATCAGTTTGAGGGAGGAAACAGAATGTATGCTGTTCTAAAGTGTTGGTTTTTATACCTCACAACAAATGGTCATCAATTCACCATGTCTAATAAAAAAAAAAAAAAAAAAAAAAAAATAAAAAACATATGTATCAAAATTGACTAGTTCCAAGCAAACGGCTCCTGGTAAAAGAACTTCATTCACAAATCCTTTGATAGTTGATAGTTTAACTCAAAACTATATGGTTCTCAATGCAACCATTGTATTACAATGAAGCATTTGTGCTAGTCCAGGAGCAAACGGCTACTGGTAAAAGACCTCTCAAATCCGTTTATAGTTGCTAGTTGTACCATCAAAACTATATTGTTCCACAATGCACCATGTTTATTACAAAGAAGCTTGGCTAGTCCAGACAAACAGCTACTGGTAAAGACCTCTCAATCCGTTATGGCTGGTATTTGACAACAACTACACTTTGTGTATTTGTGAGCTAAAACAAAAGAGAGAATTGGTGAGCTCAAAAACAGAAAGAGAGCTGTGTGAAAAATAGAAAGAGTGAAAAGTGAGCCAAAAGAATTGAGAGATGAAATGTGAGTCTAAAAACAGAAAAGAGAGATTGTGTGAAGTTATTCTTTTAAGTCTTACAAACATATGGAGTTTGTACTGCTTATGGGTGGAGAAGTTAATACTGCTAGGCATAATTTTAGTACTCTATACGCTTTTAGCCAAACTTAATACTGCTGGATGACCGTTAGTACTGTTTGGGCCTAACAGAGTTTTCATTAATTAATAGAGCCGTTGAGATATTTCCGCCAAATACCTATGGAATAGGGGTTTGACCAATTGAACTTTCGTGAATCAACTATATATTCATATGCTTTATTCACAATATCTTCAATTTACTTAATTTTGGTCGACTAATATCTCTCTGTTTTCTCTATTAAATTGAAATTAACTTTCTCCAGCCCTCGTTCATATATACACGATCTAATCCCACTTAATACTTCACATCTTTATTCATGGCAAGTTTGGAGTTTTGTGATAAACATAACATGGTAGCATATCTGGAGAAATCTACGGGTAGTGCAGGGTTTCATCAGATCATTGATTTCATCACTCGAAGTCATATCTACTATGCGCTTACTAAGAAGCCAGAGGTGTGTGTATCATATATAAAACAATTTTGGAGGACTGCTGAGCTTTTAACTGATGATAATGGCAC
The DNA here is from genome assembly GCA_026074375.1 of Tanacetum coccineum. NCBI lineage: Eukaryota > Viridiplantae > Streptophyta > Magnoliopsida > Asterales > Asteraceae > Tanacetum > Tanacetum coccineum. The sequence goes on from BQNB010081976.1 coordinate 9,619, forward strand.
CGTCAAGATACATGCTACTATAGATGGACACTCACTTTCGATCACTTGACAGGTTTCTCTACGCGAACATCTCAAGTTGGAATGATCAAGATGGCATTTCCTCTCCTTCCAACTACAGATGGTAATTGCGCAACTGGCGCTTATGATCTATCTACGACTCAGATAAGTTAACCTTTCAAAAAGGTGCATTTTCACCTCAATGGAGGTTTCTTATACATACTATTCTTCACTGTTTAAGCCCTAAGAAAACTGCTTGGGAGCAGTTTAGTAGCAATATTGCAGCTGCTGTCATTTGTTTAGCCACAGATAGAAAGTTCAATTTCTTTAAGATGATCTTGACCACAGTGGTGTCTAACATATCTAGTCCCTATAAGTTTTTGATGTACCCTCCGGTTTTGTACAACTATGCCTAGACATGTCAGAGACACAAGCTTCAACAACACAGACAGCGAGTTTATATCTGTTCTTCCCTCTCTAACCATGAAAGTTTTTAGCAATATGAAAAAGTAAATCACAAAGGGTTTTTCAGGACAGGAGGTTGCATTGTTTCCAAATATGTTAGATGTGCATACACCCTCAGCTTCACCTTCCAACAGCATATCTTCCCCTACACCTACCCCAACTCAACCATCTCCTATTCAACCCTCACCTACCCAACTATCACCCACACAACCTGGCTCAGATTACCATCCTCCTACACCCCATGACTCACCTCTCCATGCTGTTCACTTCACAATGTAATAGATGATGAGGGTATTTGAAACTAACAAGAATTGATGAATTTGAATTAACACAACATTCTCTCTGACAGGATTGGCGTTCTAGAGGCTGATTAGACAAAGACAAAGCAAAGACCTACAGTTGATCTTGGTTCCAGGGTGGGCGGCCAAGGAGGAAGGAAGTGGTGAGAGCCGGAAGAGGCGGGCGCGGGAGGGGGGAGGGGTGGACTCAGGATAGTGGGTCGAGACGATGATGGGGGGGTGAGTATCGCGAGTGGTGAGGTAGACACGCTATCTTGTGACGGGGGAGTGTGGCTTCGTGGCGAGCACGACCATCGGAGGATGATATGATATAGTGAGTCGAGCACAATGGGATCACAAAAGGAGAAGGATCGCATTGTCTATATCCTCTGGGATCTAGATCTCGATGCCATGTTCCAGATGACTAGTAAATAAAGCATGACACTATTCGTGGTAGTAACCAACGATATGCACTACCTATCTCCTAGTAACAGGGAAGGCAGTGAACCCGTTTAGTCATCACATCCTACAGCTTGCCTTACTAACTCTAATTGTCTGACTTGAACCACGATTCATTGCTACAGCGACACCTAATTGAAATAACACACATACAAAGCAGCACAAGGTACGACTAGCTTGCAGATGTGGCTCTTTGAGTACTTAATTCATACACATCTAAAATCTGCCACATAAGCTGAACAATACACGAGTACGTGAACATAGAATCATACCATGACATCGGACATATCTGACTAGAGGGACAGTGGGAAAGCTAGTGATGAGGGTTAGAATGCTGTCAAAAGAAAAGATACTAGCTAGTGAAGAGTTCCACCAGTTAGTACTGCTGAGGTACACATTAGTACTGCTGGAGGAACTGTTACCTACTCAAGGAGAAGTGCTGAGAAAAGAACAAGGCAGGATAAGGGAAAAGCTATTTTGATTGAAGAAGAGCCCAAGAAGAAATCAAAGAAGGAAATTGAACAAGAAAGATTAAGTTATGCTGAAGCAATTAGACTTGAAGAACAGATGCATGATGAACAAAGAGCTCAAATTGCTAGAGATGCTGAAATTGCTAGGCAGTGGGATGAAGAAGAAAAGAAAAGAGCTATGGATGAGGCTAAAGCTACAAAGGAGATAGACTGGAATGATCCTTCTGTCATTAGATATCATTCTCTTAAGATGAAGCCTAAGTCAATTGCCCAAGCTAGAAGGAACATGATCAAATATTTGAAGAATCAAGGAAATTTTAAGATCAATGATTTTAAGGGGATGTCTTACAATGAAATAAGGCCTATTTTTGAAAAGCTTTGGGATTTTAATCAAAAGTTTGTGCCTATGGATGCAGACAAAGAAAGTAAAAAGCAAAAGTCCCCTGAAAAAGAAAGGTCTACTGAAAAGATTGTGGAAGAAGAGGCTGGTACACAAGAGGAAAGGAAAGAAGCTGTAAATGAACCAGCAGCAAAGAGGAAGAAGTCTATTCCTAGAAAGACAACAAGGAAGAGACAAAAGCTGGAAGTAGATACGAGAAAAGAAGAACTCAAGACATTTCGATATAGTAACAAAGAGAAGAATGATCCCATAGGACATTGAATCTTTATCAACAAAGTCCCTATTGTAGATTTTGAATGACAATAGTGTTGACAGAGACTTTCATGTACTATCCACGTCTTCAGAAGTGATGGAAGCTCAAAAAGAAAAAATATAAGATACTGAGTGAAATGCTTGAAATTGACAGAATGGATGTAGAATAACTATTCAGATAATTTAAGGAGATATACAGACTACACGCACCAGAGAGGTTTTGGAATCTTATGCATTGGGGAGATCATTCATACTTGGTTGAGCCTGATAAAGATGAAGAGATTTGGAGAGATCCAACATGAGTACAAACTTCCTAAGCTGGAGATTATTGTGATTTTTGTGCATACATATTTTGTGATGGACAATGATTGGCAATCCATATGTTGACAGAAAAGAAGTATCCCCTGAGCCCAAGAGATGCTGTCAAAGATGTTGAGTAGAAAATTGGAAGTAGATCATGAAAGTTCCCAGGCTTTTGAACTCCTTAGATTCATAAGAGCTCAAGTGCAGAAATGACAAAAGTGTTTGAAAGAATCATCAGCAGAATAAGAAGACTAGAAGACTTTATTCAGAAGAAACTTGTTGATTTGAAGGACAATCACAAGTTTAGGGGAGGATTGTTAGGAATAAATCTTCTTGTGACTTAATACTGCCAACAGTACTAAAGGAGTTAGTACTGTCAGCATAAAGTTAGTACTGCCAAGGAAACTTAATACTGCCAAGTGAAGAAGTTTGTACTGCTAAAGGGTCAAAGCTGATGATATGAAGATAAGAATACGTGGAGAGCATTTCGGGATATTTAGTTTTGAATTGTAACTGTTCCTAATAATATGCCCCCCCCCCCCCAAAGAAAAAAAATTTTTAAAAAAATTTTAATTGTTTTTTTTTTTTGTGTAAAATACTCAATATATTCTATAAAAGGAGATCACTAGAGTAGTAATAGTTAGAACTTCAAGAGATACACTTAGAAAAAGTTGTAACAGCTTCAAGGTTGTGTAACCCCAGTACTTAGAGAGTACTCGTATTATTTAATATTGAAGCAGTGATTTTAGTGTTTATTGTTTGTGAGTGATCGACTGTGTTTCATTTCATACATTTCTCTAGAGTATCAAATGTAGTTTCCGCAAACACTTTGGTACTATTCACAAAGTCTCAATCTTTGTTATTTTTGGACTCTTCCAAGGTAACATCTCTTTAGATTCTAAAGAACCGAATCAGGCGATGTGGATCAACAAGAAAAATTAGCTCCAAGTGAGGGGTGGCGAGTAGGCTTTTATAGGGTGAGAAGGGTTGAAGTTGTAAATTGCTCCCAATCATTAGTGTAGTTATGAGCCAATCATTGGCTTGGATATCCCTTCACACGGATCGAGCTTGCTAAAGAATTGATCCCACCGATATCATGATGCCACGTGCCCTTTTTTGTTTGCTTCACATGAACGCATGCCTTACGTCCATCAGATCTCATTTGCAATTCATTTCAAAGTTGTATCAAATTTCACTGCCACCTGTCTTGTTTTTATTCGTCCTTTCCATTAGATAGTGCATAGTCACGTGACAAAGAAGGATTTAATTTCTAACACGTGACTTGACGTCATATCCATACAAACATTAATAGATTTTGGGATAAAATATTAAATGGGCTTATGACATTTTTTGGTGGGCTAGCTATATATTGAGTTGGCCCGACCCATAAAATGGGTTACGGGCTGGCCCAATAAAATCCGAGGGCATTGTTGGACTCGTTTTCTCGCCCTTTCCCTTCTCGAGTCGGTTTTGTTCCCTTTGGCCATTATTTGATGTCCAATTTCTTTACTATCCGTACCTCATCATGCACAAACACAAAACACGCATATATTTGCAATTTATTATGTATTTTGTTATTTGGTGCTCGTTTTTTTCATGGTAAAAGGAGTGTAAAAAATAGCGAATACTAAGCCATATAAATTCCAACTCGGCATATTTAAAATCTACATGAGATTAGCACAAGTCTTCATTTACGTTAATAACAAATCAAGTCTAGCATGTTTAAAGTCTACTTGAGACTAGCACAAACTATCATCGTTAATTGTTAAGGAAAAAGCTAAGGTTTAAAACCGATCGGGTCAAAATTTATTTCTCGTTCTCACCTTTATTTATGCCAAAACACTTATTACATTATTATTATTTATTTTTATTTTTTGTAAACATTTTTCACTTTTTTTTATGCATAAAAATTTAAAATTTTTGCTATTTTTCATATAAATCACATATTTTTGGTGGAAAAACGGGTTACGTGAGAACAACGGCTGCAGGTATAATCAAATCGATAGATCCCCCCCCCCCATACTAAAGCTACACATTGTCCTCAATGTGGAATGCATAATCCGAGCATGGAGAAAGTACCACAAAAATCTCAAGCCGTTTATCAAGTATGCTAAAAGATAAATGTTAGTCGATAATAATCTAGGATATCGGATTTCCCCAAACTAATGGCAAGCAAAGGCTAGGAAGCTCGAGTGGACCGGGACAAAACACCGAACACGAGAGTCTTCAAAAATTTTGGGTCCATCCTACAAACAATCACAAGCACAAACAACAAGAATCGGAAGAGTACAAGCCTCCTCACATCAAGAAAGAAGAAAGATACAAAGCGCTTTGTTTTTGGTAACCGAGTCACTAGCCTGACTCGATCCCCGCATTAAGTTGTCCATGGGGAAAGCAAATGAAAGAGAAAATCTCAATCGGGATTTCATTAATGTTTGGATAAACATTAAAGCACATGAAAGTTCCATCCCGATGAGATGCCACCGGCTCTAAGTGGAGATGCCGGGGTCAAAAATGGTGTCTTCACTCCCGGTGGAGAGAAGTAAAGGAGAATCCACAGGGTAGGTGCGATACGGGAGAAAAGTCTGAATGACAAATGTGAAGGAATCGTCATCTTCAATATTCTGAAAAACATCAATCTCACCTCCCCCTGGATCAAAACATTCATCTTCATTAAGCTCATCAAAATTGTTTATCACGGGAGCATCGGGCTCAATGTCAAAGGTAAAACGCTCATACTCGGGAATAGGATCATCGTTAAGTAAGTTGTCAAGAAAAACGATATCCCCTTCCGAGTCTAAATCACTCTCAATAGCCGGAGGTATCGAGTAGCGTTCTCTCACAGAGCATCTGAATATCTTGTCCACTCCAACGAATTTTAAACTCCCAGATGAAATCATGGTGTGTACTCAAAGATCCATGAAGGCATAAACTGAATACAATTTAACTTAGATAATCTTGCTCCCAAAGAAAATTTGGCTTGTTTGGTGGCCAAAGCTTCTTCTGATGAAGCTGTAAAGTGGCATAGAAGGATGGGTCATGTGAACTATTAAAAAATAGAAAAAAGTTGGTAAAAGATAACCTTGCCAGAGGTCTTCCCCCAAAGCTTTTAAAAAATGACCATACTTGTGTTGCATGTTGCAAAGGCAAGCAACACAAAGCCATCTATAAGGCCATTACTGCTGTAAGCTCCATTTCTGAGCCTTTGCAATTGCTTCATTTGGACCTCTTTGGTCCTACATCCATTCGAAGCAATAGACCACAATATTACAGCCTTGTGATCACTATGACTATATCCGGTTTTTTTAAGTTTTTCCTTTCTAGAGACTAAGGATGAGAACATATCTCCAATCCCTTAAGACTTTATTTCCCTTGTAGAAAACCAGCTGAATAAAAAGGTAAAAGCTATTAGATGTGATAATGGTACAGAGTTTAAGAATGCAAAATTGATTGAACTCTGTATGGAAAAAGGGATAAAGAGGGATTACAGTAATGCTAGAACCCCTCAGCAAAATTGAGTTGCTGAGAATGGAAAAATAGAACCTCATAGAGAAGCTAAACTAGATGTTAGCTGACTCTAAGTTAACTACTATGTTTTGGACTGAAGCAGTAAGTACTAGTTGTTATGTCCTAAATAGAGTCTTGATAACAAACCCTCACAATAAGACACCTTATGCTTTCTTGACTGGGAAGACTCCTTCCATCAGTCATTTTAAACCCGTTTTGGGTGTCAGGTGACCATTTTTGAATACCATGTGATCATTTGGTTAAATTTATGGGAAAGGCTGATGAAGTTATCTTGTGTGGAATACTCTGCTAGTAATAGAGCTTACAAGGTATATAACATGGCTAACAAGAGGGTTGAAGAATCAATAAATCTGAGGTTTCTAGAGGAAAAGGCTAATATCTAGGGAATTGGTCATGAGTGGTCTTTTGATATTGACTATTTAACTGATTCCTTAGGCTATAAGCGTTAAAAAAGCTAATTCAGTCTGCAGTACACAAGATGTATATCATCTAACCTACAGGTTTGCGCAGGATGATGATTCAGAATTTTGACAGTAGAAAAAAAAAAATAATGGGGAGGCCAAATAAAAAAAAAAAAAAAAAAGGGTTTATTCTAGTCCCCTCTTATCCTTCCAACAACATTCCAGGAGCTGAGCCTAAAGATACATCTGATGCTCACAGTGTAATGGTGTACTAGTTGATACTACTAAAGACATTTTTCAATAGGAGCTTGCAAGGCTGAAAGATCAGGAACAAAGAGCCACTTCTGATGCTGAGAGACTTGGATTAGGGTTTGCAAAATAAGCTTAGGAACTTCAGAAATAGCAAGTTGCAGAAAAAAGTTCCTCCGTTAGCAAACCTGTTCCTACTGTACATCCCCAGTTCCCTTTTGGTGATACAATGTTTCACCTAGTGAAGTTTCAGTTCTCTACTAGTTGTGTTCCAGTTCCATTCTGAGTAGTCCTACGAACTCTTTTCTTTGATGCTGCGGAGCCTACAAAGCTCGATTCTCCAATCCATCATACCTTGAAATAATGTACCCTCACCTGTATTTTCTCTTCTTCTTTCCTATGAATGAATGTATTGGTGCTGATCTAAACATTTTAGCATCAACTGTGAAGTCAGGTCCTGTGGTAACTATTCGTAACAATACAGTAATCCATCAAATCTCTAATTATTAGGTAACTGCAAAATCATCTGTTTCAAAAAAGAAGTCAGGGTTTTACAAGAAAAACTACTAGTGAAACTGCTTTCCTTAGTTATATTCAGGATCAACAAAGAAACAATCACACAGACTTTCAGCATTGTCTGTTTGCTTGTTTTCTTTCTTAAGTTGAACCAAGAAGTGTAGCTCAGGCTCTTGAAGATCCAAGTTGGGTTGATGCTATGCAGGCAGAAATGCAACAGTTCAAGTTTCAAAATGTATGGATTCTTGTGATTTGCCTGAAGGTAAATATGCTATTGGGACTAAGTGGATACTCAAAAACAAGAGAGATGCCATGGTATTGTGTCAGAAATAATGCTAGACATGTAGCTTCAAGGTCAATAGACAGGGGAGGTCAATTGATTATGGATGAAGTCTTATTGCTCTATTTGCAAGAATAGAAGGGCAATCGGAATGTATTTTAGCATTTGCCTCTTACATGGAATTAGGGTTATCAGATGATTTTTAAGCGTGCATTTTCTTTATGGAAGCAATTGATGAGAGGTATATGTCACCAAGCCTAAGGGATGTTGTGGATCCTCAATAATCCCAAGAAGTCTGCAAGGTATCAAGCTCTATAATGGACTTCAACAAGCAACAAGAGCATGGTATGCAAACCCGTTCTACCTTTTGCTGAAACATGTTTACAGAAGAGGCCACACATTGACAAGACTCTCTTTCTTAAAAGCACGAAAAGAGATATCACCTGGTATAAGTTCATTGTATGACATCATCTTTGGAATCTACAAAGAAGGCCTGGTGATTGAATGTTGTGAGGCCTAGATGAGAATGGAGAATTTTGAAATGAATGCTATGGGCGAACGTATTTTTCGTTCCTATGATTACAAGTTTTCAACAAAGACCTGATTGAATCTTTATCGGTCCAATACAATATGTGCAAGAGATCCTGAAGAAGATTGATTTAGAGAGGGCAGACTGCAAACAACACCCTATGAAGCTCTCAAAGCTTAAGGTCCAAGAATAAACCTGATAATCCTGTAAATGTACACTTGTACAGATCCATGATAGGTTCACTAATGTACTTGACAGCTTCAAGGCCTGATATAATGTTTGCAGTCAGTGCTTGTTCAAGGAATCAAGTCACTCCTACTACTTCCAATTTAGAAGCAGTGAAGAAGATTTTCAAGTATCTTAAAGGCCAACCTAAGTTGGGGTTATGGTACCCTAGAGAGTCACCTTTTGTGCTTGAAGCTTATAGTGACAGTGATTATGCTGGGGCAAACAAGGATAGGAAATCCACAACTGGTGGATGTCAGTTTCTTGGTTAGGAGGTTGATCTCATGCCAATGCATAGAAGCAAACGATTTAGTGGCTACCTCTTCACAAAAGCTGAGTATGTTTTTTGCTGCAACCTGCTGTCGTGAGGTACTCTGGATACAAAATCAGTTGTTAGATTATGGGTATAACTTTATGAATACCAAAATCTTTATTGATAACCAAAGTACCATTGCATAGTTAAAAACCCAGTTTTTTGCAACCAATTGACTAAGCACATAGAAATTAGGCACCATTTCATAAGAGATGGCTAAAGAATAGTAAACTATATTCAAGTGCTTAAAAATACATATTGATGAAAATTGTGGCTGATTTGATAACCAAGGCATTTAATAAAAATATAAAATACATACCAAGTTTAATCATCTTGTGGTTAACATTGGGATGCTCAATCCATATGCCGATTGAGGGGATGATATGAGTCCAAGGGGTGGACTGTAGTTGTAGCAATTAGTCTACAAAATTGGGTTGTTTAATTTTATTTTTAATTTCCCAATATATGTTTGTGCTTGCTACAATATTTTCTCCTTATATTTTAACTTTTTCTTCTGGTAGTTTTAGCTTTTTCTTCTGGTAGTTTTAGTTCCTCTTGCTTGTCTGTAATTCGTTCCTTATAATAGTTAATTTTCCTTTCCATTTTCTTGTATATGTCTTGTGTGTATTAGCCTCACCTTTTGTAGCCTAATGGTTCAAGAGGGTGGATTAGTGATTTTCTAGTGCTCTACATGGACCAGGTGGCCTTATTTTGATGACAACGAGTTCATAAGTAAGTTTAAGTGTTCCCATCTGGTGTTTCCCAAAGTTCCTACTGTAGTTTTCGATTTTTCCTACATAAGTTGAAACCCACTTCCTACTGGTAATGTTAATTTTTCTTCTGGTTGACTTTTCTTTGTGCTGGTTATGTCCGTTCGTGCTGGTAGATTAAATTAAGTTTTATCTTAATTAAAAGTTACCATTGAGATATTGTTGGCATTTAATTTGTCAAAGGGTTTCCTACTTAAATGGATAATTACTGTTTTCTCACATTTTAACAGTTACTTTTTCATTAAAACCCTAATTTCCAAATGGTCCAATAGACATTGAGATCATTCCTCTATATAAATTCAATTACCACTCTCTACCAGTATCAACTCTCATTGCGATCAACAACCAGCACAAAATCTCAACCCTATTTCAAAATCATCAATGGCCGCACTAAGATACAGGGATGAACACAACAAAGTGGGTTATTTGCAAAAACCCAAAGGCAGTGATGATTATCATCAGGTTCTTGACTTCTTGAGGGCTTCTCACATAAGGTATGCTCTCACAAATGACCCCATCATCTTTGACTCATTAGTCAAACAATTCTGGTCAACGGCTACACTCAGGTCTCCTGAGTTAGGTCCCCCAGCTATCCTTGCTACCATTGATGAGACTCTCTACACCATTACTGAGGACTTAGTAAGAAGTCAACTTCAATTAGCTGATGGAATGGTGTATTGATGATTTACCCCATTGCGGAAATCCTATTATGGAATTACAACCTTAGTATGTCACTGAAGGCAAGTTAACCTTTTACAAGAATAAGTTTTCACCTCAATGGAGGTTTTTGGTCCACACCATTCTTCACTGTCTCAGTACCAAGTCAGGTAGTTGGGATCAATTTGGTAGCTCACTTGTTGTTGCTCTTATTTATCTATCTGATGGGAGAAAGTTTAACTTTTCTAGCTACGTTTTTAAGGGGATGGTTAGTACCATAGGAAATGCTAAAAAGTTCTTAATGTATCCTAGATTTCTTCAAACCATTTTGGGTATAGAAACTAGTGTTGCAAGACAATACCATGTGTTCAAGCTATCTAGTAAACTTTTTGCTAATATGAAGCTCAACTTTGAGGGGCAACCTATGCCACTTTTAGCTGCTATGCTTTCCCAAGCTGCAAGCTGGAGTGAAGGATCAGGGGAAGCGCACAAGCTATCCCACCACTCATACCTGAAACTATTTCTGAGACTAGGCCTGAACCTGACCAACCTCAAGACCATTTGTCTACACCCCAAGACAACAAACTTCTGACCCCAATTGCTCCCAGTCTTGAGCATGTCAACGTCAGACCCAAACATTGTTCCTTCTCACGATCCCATTGAGACTGATGAAGACCCCTTCACTTCCACAAATGTTGGAAGATAACCTATGTGAGTTCTTTCCATGCAACACCATCGAGGTCCACTCAAGCTCCCCCTGCAGGTCACACTTCAGGAGGTCGCAGAGGACCATTAATTACCCTAACTGCTTTGTATCCTCTTAGTTCTACTCTTGAGCAGAAGGAAATTCATTTGGGAAACTGAGCTCCAAGGACACCAAGAAGCTGTTTAAGGATGTTGAGGGGAAAGTTGGGTCAAGGAAAGTCAAAGCAATGGAGGTAAAACTCATGACCAAGTAAAAGGAAGGTGGTTGTGAGTGAATCGACCAAGAAGAAGGTAGGAGAGCAAGATGTGGATTTGGATGCTCTACGTGCATTGGCTAATGCAGCTGTGATTGTTGATTCCAATATTCCTCCTGGTGGTACTTCTAGTTCCTATATTCCTACTGATGTGCCTACTGGTGTTGCTCTTGCTGGTGTTTCAAACAAAGGAAAACTCTAATGGTGGACGAAGACATTACTGTCAAAGAAAGAACTAAGAAGCAATTAGCAGAAGAGAGGCTGAGTGAAATTGAAGCGGTAAGATTAGAAGCTCTTAAGAGGGAAAGATCTGAGAAAGAAAAAGCTGAAATTGCAAGACATGATGCAATTTATGCAAAGCATTGGAAGCACGAGGTATAGATGTCTGCATCTCAGTAGGGAGACCGAAGACAAGCGAGAGGTTCCGTTCATCTAAAAAGCCTTGATTCTGATGCGATTGGATTGAACATCATGGCTCAAGTTCATGCCAATGTAGGCCTTTCTTCTGAGCTTCTGGGTGCATATGTGAATGATGATAATTTTGCTGAGAGGATGGTTGCATTAATCAATCAATGAAGAGAGCATATTGCATGCCAAACGCTAAAGAGAAAGATGGATAAACCAGTTGACACCTGCTCAACAAAGGAATACATGAGAGTATTTGTCAGGGGGGAGAAAGGAAGGGGGGAGGGGAAGAAAATCAGAGTACCACCATTTTACTCTACTGGATTGAATCTATGCATATAATTGACATCCTTGACTGGATGAGGCAACTCATAGCTGAGTTTGAGAAGATCAAGATGGCTGTAGCAGATCTTAAGTCTCAAGAACTTAGAAGGACTCTGAAAAGAGTTGGTAAAGCTCTGGAACCAGACACTTCAAAGAAGCAAAAGTCTACTGAAGCCCCCATTCCATCTGTGCCTGATGTTCCCCAACCACCAGTTGTTTCTTCACCCAAATCTTCTGGCACAAGGAGGAAGTCTCTTATGGCGGGTTCGTATAACTAATCCCAAAAGTCTATACTTACCAGAATTGGACTAAGATACAGAAATAAGACATTCATCAAGGTTGTTTCTGATGAGGACTCTGAAGATGAGGCTCCTATTCTTTGGTCTGCTTTTGCTGGTTGGGAGGTGATCTCTACTCCTCTGGGAGAAATTAATGCTCTTTATATGATGGATCAGTCTACCAAACATTTTACCACTCTAAGGGAGATCCTTCATATGGTGGATAGACAGGATCTATTGAAGTTATATGGATTGGTGGTCAAGTACTATGAAAACCATCCTGTTGCTGGTGCTGGATTGGTGTTATGGGGTGATCTTCAGGTGTTGATGGATTCTCAAGCAGGTGGTAAGGGTTCTTTGGTTTGGAATCATCAATCTCATTGGTAGATTCGAGAGTTTGGAGGCTGTAGACTCTTTCCAATGTCAAGTCTTGGAAACAAATTTGACCATTTAAGGTACTCGCTAAGGTTGGAACAGTTGCTTACAGACTTGAACTCCTAGATCAATTAAGTCGTGTTCATAGCACTTTCCATGTTTCTAATTTGAAGAAGTGTTACGCCGACGAACCGCTTGCTATTTCATTAGATGAAATTCAGATCGACGATAAGTTAAACTTTATCGAGGAACCGGTTGAGATCATGGACCGTGAAGTGAAGCAGTTGAAAGAAAGTCGTATCCTTATTGTGAAGGTGCGTTGGAATTCAAGGTGAGGTCATGAATTCACTTGTGAACGTGAAGACCAAATGAAGAAGAAATACCCTCATCTCTTCGCTAAACCTAAACCTACGTCTGAATCAACGTCTTAAGCTTTGAGGACAAAGCTCTTCTAACGGGGAAAGGATGTCACACCTCGTAAATTTCAAGTCAATATTTTAAACTATTCTGACCATTAATTTTAATTTGATCCGTTACGTTTGAATTTAACCAAAAACCGAGAGGTTATCCCGCGTAAATCTGAAAAACGTCATCGGACGCGTTCCGGCTTCGGATATTGATTAGTCTAGATAATATATGAATTATTTTATATTTTCTAAGTGTTTTGTTGTTTACGATCACTTCTGATATTTATTTTTACGGTTTTGCGTATTAATTACGTTTTTTGCGTTTTTGATCAAACGGAACCCCGGAAACCCGTAATCTTTTCGTGTAAACTCTAGTTATCGTTTGTATTGAGTTTGTAAGTTAAAAATTTCATAGTCACCCCCCCTACTCAATTCACACGCATACAAGCACACTCTTAATTAAATCAATGTAATCTTTCCCCTTTAATTTGAAATTGATCATGCATGTGTGGGATAGTGACATCTTTGTTTTACCCTTCCATGTACCTAACACATCCTTACACACTCTTTGTCACCTTGCATGGTGAGGACCACAATAGCACTAATGAAATCTTGAATTAATTAAGCAAGCTTGGAGCTAGAGCAAAACCATGAACCCCCTTTCTTTGTTCAAATAGACGCACCACAAAGACCATATGGTCCTTGGTTCCACACTTTTGCTAACCATGGTCACATGTAGCCAAGACCTTAAACCCTACTTTACATCCTATAAATACCACGTTATACCTAACTTAGGGTTCTCATTCATTTCATAGCCTTAAAAAAATTTCTCTCTTCCCTTTTTCCTCTCCTTGCTCACGACACACACACACACATATACTTTCCATATTTCTGATTTCTATCAAGAATCATTCATTCCAAGATCATTTCTAATCATATCTAAGGGTGTTCCAAGGGTTTGATCATTGTTTTCAAGGTTTTCTAAAGATTTCAAGAGTTAGGGTTTTGATATTTCAAAAGGGTTTTGCAAGATTATTTCGGGTTTATAGATCTAAGGATTTTGGGTTAGATCTTGTGTGTTTCTTGACTCATATTATTCTTGTAAGTGTTCTATTCCATCTCTTGTGATTTCTTTATGGTTCTTATGCAATAGTGTTTGTGGTTTTTGAAAATAAACAAGTTAAAACATAAACTAGTATTGTTTTATGGTTCTTTGATTTATAAAAGGTTTGGTTGTGAGTAAGAGTGATCATGAGTGTTGCAACAATAGACATATTAGGATTTGGTTAGTATTGATTTTGTTTTGATGGGGAAACATTAGTTGGTTTAGTAGTGAACAGGACTAGGCTAGAATAGGCACTATTGTGAAGTTTAGAGGAGTTTTGAGAGCATTTGCAAAAAATATGGTTGCTGATTCGGTTTTGTTTTAAGGTTTTGGTTGACTTAAAAATGTTTTCATTAGTCAAAAAAGTAGTTTTTAGAGAGCTTATTTCGTATAGATAAGTTTTCATATGTCGAACACTAAAAACGGATTTAAAACGGCCAAGTTATGGCGAAATGGATTTTGAAACACTTTTCGGAAAAATAACAAATGAAGTTGCTGATGTGAATAGTAAATTAGGTTTTCGGACACTTTCGGACATTTTTGAGGTTTTGAAACATTGGCGAAACATATAGAAACATTAGCGTATTGATTGGAAACACTAGAAACGCCATAAAGGAAATTATGGAATGTCGAATGTTATAAAAGTGTAAGACTTCTAAAAATAGTAACTTTTGAGATAAGTCGTTGAGACGGATGTAAAAGTTAGGCGTTTAGGTATTGATAAAGCGTTTTCGGAAATATGGATTTAACAAAATATAGGGGACGGTATTAACGTCTTGAAACTTAGAACTTTCCTAAAATAGAAAGCTTCCTAAAATAGTAACTTTTAGTAAACCGTGGCGTATTTTAATCATGAATATTTTGTAATCATAACGACACCATTTTTCTAACTAAGACACAAACACATATGGGTGCCTTCTTGTTGATAAGTTTACCACTTTTGGTTTCGTACATCATACCTTATTCCTAAGACGCGTCATTCCTTTAGGTGACGGTTATGATCGTGTGCCATCCTTCTCTTACGTGATTATCATTTGCTCATCGCTCTACATAGCCCCACTTTTTACTCATTTTGAATAAATGTTTTATAACTTTGGGGTGAGAAACATTGCTTGTTTTTAAACTTTGGACACAAGTGTTTTCAGTTATCATTTCTTGTTTACGTGTTGCCTAAGTAGCTATTAGACCACTATCATGCCCGAACCATCATTAACCGTTAATTACCTATGACCAATGGGATTGGTTAAGTAAGCGCGAATTTTATAAATAGATCTATTTGGGACTAATTATCCCTATCCGGGTAAGTAAGCACTTACTTGTTTCCGTGTCGATGAACAAACGGATATATTTCATGTCGAAAATTCTTTGAGGTGTCTTGGTCAGACATCTGTAGGGCAATATCATCACTTGCATATTATATGTATCTCCTAATTTAGCATCGGTGTCATGAGCTTAGCGCAATGTAAATACTTTTCATGTGATATTGTATCTGTTATAATGTTAGGAATTCACTTTACGTGACGACATTTACGAAATTACCATTATTTACCATATCACCACACACATGGACTAGTATAGTCAATATAAGATTCTTATGTAATGTGTGGTGGTATAAATACCCCTCTATGGCTTTCATAGAGGGGTTGAGGCTTTTGTATACTTTCACTTTTATTACATTTTACACACACTAGTTTCTCCCTCTACTTTCTCTCTCTAAAGATGACTATCATATGGTTTGATTCACCAAGACCGCCGGATCTTAGATTCTTTGTTTCTTTCAATTGGTATCAAGAGCCATGGTTACACTCTTGGGTCGAGTTTATCTTTTGTGTCTGGTTGGTCTCGTATCTTTCACATCTATCACGTTTTCTGGTCAAAGTTGTCATATTTGTCATGTGTATGGTCACGTTTTCTGGTCAAAGTTTTTCTGGGTTTAGGAGTCTTTGAATCTGTCATACGTGTATGGTCAAAGTTGTACTATCTTTTTTTGGTGCTTATTCGAGTGCTTATCTGCTGCTTATTCTGGTTAAGGCTTATTTTTTACTTATTTCGAGCTTATTCCGTCCTTATTTGGTGACTTATTTCATTGTCCATCTGCTTATTTTTTAAGCTTATTATGTCTGGTTTTTTTAACTGATTTTGTAAGAAAAACTCAGATCTAAAATTTTATGAAAAAGCAAGAGGAAAACACAGATCCAAAAAATCTGGATCTGGGTTTTGTTTTTGTGGACCACTGAAAGTGACGGGCGAATTATACCTCTCTTTTGACGAACTATACCATGGGGGAATTATACGAAGCCCTTAGGGCGAAGTATACCATGTATCTTAGGGCGAATAATACCATATGCCTAGGGCGAATTATACTTTGTCCTTTACTAGGCAAATTATATGACTGCAAAACCCAGGCGAAGTATACGTATGCCTTAGGCGAGTTATACACCATGACCGAGTCAACTCGGTAATTACCGAGTTGACCGAGTCGACTCATAGAGTCCGCCACCGAGTCAAAAGCCAAAAGAAAAAGACAGAAATGAGGAATGAGAAGACTCGATTGATTTAACCAATAACAACAACAACATCATCACATCCCCATATCAAACAACAAATCCAACCAAATCTAAACTTAAAACCCCTCGTCACAAATTATCATCAACAAATCCATAAATTACTAATCCTAAACCCATCGTCACAAATAATATACCAACAAATCCAACTCATCAAACTACACCTATCCCTTCGTCACATATAATCCACCATCTACTTCATCCACAAGACTCGAACATAAACAAATCAAAGATCTCAAATTCATTTTTCATTTGTTTCGATTAATTCAAGACCTTAAAAGATCTAATCATACGAAAATAGATCTCATCATCACTCAATGAAGGTATAAACCTCTTCAATATTCAAAATAAAAGATAGACTAATAACAATTATGTTATAATTTATCTTTGGTTCGTTGAAAAACACAAACACGATATAAGAACCTACCCTAGACCTCAGAGGAGAGATCTTGAAGAACACTCTCTATCGTGCCTTTGAAAACAAATGATAAACATGATTCGTGATGTTTGATTCATGCCAAAATAAAAGGGGGATAATGGTTCTTTGTGGATTATGATAAAAGCCTTTTGTGTTAAGAATGATGTTATATGATTTGATATGTGATGGGAGATTTAAGAGGTGTTTGTTCTTGGTGGCTTCACTGATGGAAATGGAGAGAATGAGTTTTGGTGGTGGCGAGTGAATATGACTAGGGTTAGGGTAAGTGTGAATGATATTAGGGATTATGTGACTTTTATATATCCCAAATTGATCTGGTTATAACAAATGCATATGGGCCGTGTATTGCATGGGTTGGCAGACTAGTTATAACAAAGGATAATAGTGGGTCGAGTGAGATTAATAAGGAATTAGGATTGTGTGTTGTAAATCTCACATCTAGGAAACAAGATAGATTGGGCCCGATTTTGTTTTCTAAACCAAAATCTTGGGCTGGCATGCATATACGAAAATTATTGGGCCTTCATTATTCTTATAATGTGGTACAATTTTTGACTTATGGATTCAATTCGTATAGCAGGCAAATTTTAATGTGTAGATTGCAATTGGCCTTATCCTTGCTAATTAATATACATTTGATTAGTTGGATGGATTTTTAAGGGATATAATAGTTGTATTTGGTGTTCAAAATGACAAAGTGACGAAACCGGGATCAATACTTATAAAGATTCATTGAATTTAATTTGTAATGGCTAGACTTGGGGTTAATTTATCTAAGTGACTACGAAGTTGATCGGGTATCACTTATTTAATAGTGAAGTTGGATTTCACGAAGGCGTGTACTTATTTTATCTTGAAGTCGGGGTTGGTTGGATGCATGACTTTCAATGATAACTTGCTCGAGCTTAAGATTTAAGTTGAAGACTTGGGTTATTTAGTTACCAGCAGTCGGGGTGGATGATTGAAGACCTAGATAACTATCACTTAAAGGAGTTATGTTGTAGTAATAAGTGACACACGCATAAGACGATGTGGATAATCACAAAAGGTGATGAAAGTCTCATACTTTGGTGGGGTATAGAGTACTTAGAGATTTGCTTGGAGCACAAATTCTCTACACTATTCTTCCAACATTTGTGCAAGCTTAAGTTACAAGAACGAGGAATACTACTTCAATTTCAAGTTTGGTATATCGGGTTTACTCCATCAGTGGTCACTTCAAATAGCCTACAAAACGGTTGGTTAAAAGATAGTCAGAGAGAGTTTATGAGTAGAGATCTGATCAGTAGTTGATTCTCACGGGACAAATTTAAGCTAATTTATTCCTCACACAAGTATTCAGTATATATGCGTACAAGGTTTTGCTGATTCTGAGGTATCGAAACCAGCACGGAGGAAGGAAGACATACCCTTGAGCTGCCTTTGCCTTTCTTCTTCTTGAAAGCTTGTGTAAGTCATCTTTCTTGAAAATCTTTTCGTTAGGCAATGCCGGGAAGATTAATGTCATAACCGCAGAGATAATCAGAGCTTTAACTTATGGATTTTTGGTGCATTTCTTCAACCACATGGGGGAAGTGATATCTTGTGAAAGGTAGTATGCATTATTTGAATTTCCAGGAGGAAGAGTTGTGAGAAGAATTATTCAAGCGTGAGAAGATACGTTGCTGATCCTGTTAATGTTTTCCCTGAACGATCAATCACTAAGCTTATTCTTAAAGAAGCAGTAATATTTGATGTGGTATCCTACTAATTCTGCTGTGCACTTAATAATTCTAAGCTTGTAAGAAAGCTTTGAAACTGCTCAAGAGAGGATTGCTAGTTTGGGGGGAAGCTTTGAAAGCTTCTAAATGATTAATATGTGGCATGAATTAGGAGGAAGCTAATTCAGAAGCTTCTCTTTAACCAGAAGTGTATGGGTTACTTAGTTCGTGCCTATTATAATATTTCTCCAACAAGGTACTACAAAGATGATGTATGTTGGAGTGCAGACTAAGTCGAAGACCACAGAAGACATCATCAGCATTGGAAGCTTCATGGAAGTTCTTGTTCTTAATCATTATGTACTTGTTAGGAAAATATTGTAAGTAATTCCGTATATCGTCCCGTGGGGGAAGATTGTTAGGAATTCACTTTACGTGACGACATTTACGGAATTACCATTGTTTACCATATCACCACACACAGGGACTAGTATAGTCAATATAGGATTCTTATGTAATGTGTGGTGGTATAAATACCCCTTTATGGCTTCCATAGAGGGGTTGGGGCTTTTGTATACTTTCACTTTTATTATATTTTACACACACTAGTTTCTCCTTCTACTTTCTCTCTCTAAAGATGACTATCATATGGTTTGATTTACCAAGACCACCGGATCTTAGATTCTTTGTTTCTTTCATATAATAGTCACATCACTTTTAAAATATTGTGGTCCAACCTTACATCAATTCAAACCTATGAATTCACCAACTTTATGTTGACTGTTTTAAGCATGTTTTCTTAGGTACTTAGCTGGATTGTTCTTGAAGTGCTATTTGGTGTTGCATGCATTACTGGTTGTATTTCAAGAATGTTTATCTTTAATTTTAAATACTCGTTGTCTTAAAAACATGTTATGATTCCGTTGCATTTTCCTAAAGCTTTAGCTAAAACTATTTCATTTAAGTCGAGAATATTGTAAGACTTATTTTGTTTTAATCAAAGCAACAAGTTATGTTTTATCAAACGTCCATATAGTGGTCGTTTACTTGATCTTGTGTGATGTATGCAATGATGTCACGTCCCTGGACACGTATTCCGTCCAGGCTCCGTTTGGGGGTGTAACTGTAACACCCCCAAAATGGGTCGCAGCGGAATAAGGATCCGGGGCGTGTTACTTATCAGATCAATAACACAAGATA